>JABFFI010000994.1:0-35995 GCA_013623725.1 Fusarium robinianum | reverse complement strand
GGGTTGAGGGGAGGGGGGACGGGAGAGGGGACCGAGAGACAGACAGCTGGACAACTACGATCAATCAAGGAATCCGAACGACCCCACAGCAGCACGAAAGTGGAGAGAGGCCAGTAAACAGGAGGAAGAAGCAATGGGATTTTGTTTTGGTTTATTTGGGCCTGGCTGAGAGGTTCAAACTGGGGGCGTGTGCGTGGACTTGAGAGCAAACTGCATTGCGTTGGGTGCGTGATGTGCTCGAGTTAGCTGCGTGTGTCGTCTGAGTACAAATGGACTGGTCCCCCGTCGTGTGTGGGTGGGTTTTTTTTTCTTCTCTTCTGGAGGGAGGCCATTTGTTTGGATGGTTCAGGGCGAGCAGCGACTGAGCTGGGCTGTTGCGCGCCCGCCCGGGCTGGGGTTTCGGAGCCCGGACGCAGCGTAATGGCTGTCTGGGCTGGGTTGTCTGTCCGCCTGTCTGGACGGGCAGCAGCCTGCCCAGGTCTGGTAGTTTTGGGTACTTCTGAGATAGGTACTCCGCACCGTTAATTGAATTGCCGTTGTATTTTTGCTCATGCACAAACCGTAAATGCAGCCTTAGGGCTCTACTTACCTACCTTGGTAATTCAACCTATCTATGTAGTTAGGTAATATCTTGGATATCTAAGTACCTACCTACGTCACTCTGTGCTGCGCCTGGGCAACAGAGTACCTTGGTGGTATCTCAGCACTCTTCTGCCGCTCTCCAATACTTCACGGGCAGTACCGCCGGATCCCAAGTCTGGGGGCGCGCCAGGCTCCCCACGGACTCCATACCATTGTAGCGCTATCCTGTGCTCTGCTTCGCAGTAGTCTTGGGCGGGCGCCACCCTCCCCGGGGCTTTCATCCCACTGCGTTCCAGTGCGTCTAGTGGCAGGTGAGAGGGCAATGGTGGAGACGCCCGCGTGGGCGGTGTTGGATCTCACCTCAGGTCACAGCCCGCTCACCACGATTTGTGCCTGTGGTTGGATCTTTGGGAGGGCAGCTCAGTCAGGCCGCGAGGTACTCGGGACCGAGGGTTGGCATTGAACCACTAGTTGGGGGCATGTACTGCTACCATGGCCGACTAACACCTGATGAGGAGCAGGGAAGAGGAACCAGCATCCATGGTTGCTGCATGACGCTGGACAGGCCCCATGGAGGGGCGCAACTTCTTGAGTCGCTGCGGCCCCATGAAGCCGTCGATTTCGACACGACATCTGAAGACCGGTTATGCAACGTACCCAGATAAGAGAGAGAGTGGGAGAGAGAGTTGGAACACTCCCTGTAAGTTCAGGGTCCGTAACCATGGATAAAACTCTTGCTGGAGAAGACGGCCCGTCCTATGTCAGGCATGCTTGTCGGGAAACATCTCTCGTCAGCCGTATCTCGCTCGGTAGCGTCGTCTTGGCTAAAGCTTCGATCACACGCTGTCCCCACGCGACGACATGGGCGTCGTCTTTTTGTTGGTGTCGTGAGAAATGCGTCTGTGTGCGACGGATGCTCAGGACGGCCAGCGTGCTGAGAGAGAGGGAGGGAGGGCACAAGAACGCTCTGGATTTGAACATCCGCAGCCGGTATGAAGACTGACTGGCTGGCTGGCTGGCTGGCTGGCTGGAGTATCTCGTATCTCTCTCTCCATTCTCCGTACACTCGGGGGGGGGGCTCACACACAAGTTCAAGGGGGGTTTGTTTGGTTCAGTATCCATGTCCTGCATGTCCTTCTCTCACTCGTTTGTCTTTGGATGTCGGTCGACGGGTCCCGGTCTGGACTTTCGGGGTTTGTTGCGCCCTCACTTCCCGCCTCAAAATGGATTCCAGTGGCTTGTCTCGCCAGCAAAGACTGATCACGAGCCGCGCCACTCCTTGCTTGAGAACTCGCGAGTTTAGGCCTCGAGGCGAATGCAAGGGTTGTGAAGCGACCCTCAACAGTCCCGTACCGAAGCTGAATGCTACCCAAGTTCCGGCAGTTGATTGAACTAGAGTCCTGTGTAGGTACCTAGGTAGGTATGTACAAACGGGGATACTCCGTACTCCGTCCCCCCTCCCTCGAAACTGGATAGCATCGCCGAGCACTGCGTTTCCCTCTCGCGTGGACATGGCATGTATGGACTGGTCGCATGCATTCATGGTGATATGTAACAACCTACCGTGTTCCCTCACGCGATCCGACTGGCCCATGTCAATCGCTATCCTTAAGCCCCTGGTTGACATCCATTTCATCATCTCTCAAGCTGCCACGACAGCGTCGCCAATCTAACTGTGCCGGCTAGGATAAGGAGATAGGGTATATATACTGAGCGCTATTGACCTGGTATAATACGTACCTTGGCCCATCGACGATTCATGAATCTCACCTGATCCCCGGCAGATGTTTTCCCGTTCACAAGCAACCCCCCAGTCGACGCCTTTCCCGAGCCATACGGAGCACAGAGAACATGCACTCCATTTCCCCGACGCTTGTTGAGCAAACCAAATCCTCGTTTCGACATGCATTCTCCATTCTCCATTCTCCATTCTCCATCGTCAGCCCGTACGGGAGAGGAATCCACAGAAAAGCAGTCCAGGCCATTGCTAGCCGTTCCGCCATCTCTCCTTGCCCCAGTCCTCTAGGTAATACTCTGTACACCCACAAGGGATGACCTCATTGACTTCCATACACTCCTATTGATTTCTACAAAGCCTCCTTTTCGTGTCACGTCTTGCTGTCTGATTTTACACAAGTATGGACACGGCTCACTCACTATCTTTGGTGACTAAACACTTCGAAGACACCCAAAGAAAAAGAAAAGAAAAAAAGACAACTTTACGTCACTTTCGTTCATCGGAAATGGCTTGGTGTGATCAACTCTGGAGGCTAGAGATGATTAGCTGCTCGATTTGCTCAAGCATCCAACCGTGACTGATACCCGTCCAGTCTTATTACTCCGTACCTTGCGTTGGTTTGACACGTTCGGCTGAGTGTCCAACACCAGTATGTGACCCGGTGGCTCGGCTAATGGCCACGCCCATTCACTCACTGAACCTTCCAGGCGGATGACATAGAGCCTGTGATCCCATGTCAATAGCTCAACTGAACTGATTCGTCATCTATCATTGCCTTACCTCATTCGTAGATACCTACCTAGGTTACGAGGAAATTAGTCCAGATACTGATGACGTCCAGAGGTCTATGCGGATTGAAGTTGCGGACAATGCTTTGTACAGTGGATGTATTATGTCTGACGATGGATCCTGAATCGCCAATATATGTATCTCGCTATGCTGCCGTGCTGCCTGTCCTGAGGCATGCAATATGCCTCAACGATAAGTTTCCCGTCTCCCCTCGTCCGCATACACAATATCCTGTGCGGCTACTCCCGGCCGTTCAATAAACGCAACGTCCTCACCCCCTCTCATCGGCTGCTCATAGTACCGCTCCACGGGCCGTACGCTGTACTCTCGTCGCACCACACTAGGTTCCACAGGCAAGGTTCCGTATTCTCTGACATAAGGCTGCGCAGCCTCACGACGGCTCTCCGGATGAACGCTCGTTGCGTATTGACGGACGGGTGCTTCGGGGTGTACGCTCTGCACCCGCCCATAGTCACGAGCCATCTCATATCGCACAGCCTCTGTTGGCCGGACACTGGCTGCCCTGCTAATGAACTCCCTGGAGCCCTCCTCTATGGTTCGCCTTTCCGGCGGTCCCATCACTTCCACGTAGTCGCTAGGAGGGACCATTGGCCGCGACGAGTATTCCCGTGGCCGATGGTCTCTGAAATCTTGTGACACGTATTCGGGCTGTGTAACGACGCGCCGAGGTAGGTACGTCGGTGACGGTCTTCGATAAATTGCGCCCCCGTCTTCGTATGAATCGATCCCTGTGTGCCTGGAAATCGCCCGCGTCGCCGTTCGGTCATAGATGAGTTCGGGATCACCGGACCTGACAGGCGGGGCAACTGAATGCCGGACGACCGTGGGACGAGTCGGCTCAATATACTCACGTCCAAATGCATCTACAATGATTCGGGTTGGAGGAAGCCGAGGGGGCGCAATATAGGCATCCCCACTCGACCGGCCACCAGTTGGCGAGTCTTCGTAAGCCGTCTGGTAAGTCCATGACGGTCGTTGGTACCCTTCTTGCGATCGAACCTGCGAGCTTGTCCTGGTATGAGGATGGGCTGGAACAAGTGAGGGTTGCTCCACAATATACGGAGCCCCAGCCAAGTACCGGTCGTCGACGTATTCACGCCTATACACTGGATTGCCGACAATAGCAGTGCTTGCGGCCTGCTGGGAATAGTGACCTGGCCTCTCGTACCCCACTGGTATCCGATCACCTCTCTCCACACGACCTAGAGGGGCCTCATGGTGAAAATTGCTGGGCTGTGGCTCATACCTGACATCTTCGTAGCTAGGCTCGTTTGGTTGGCGTTGCGAGAATCGCTGACGCTTGTTGGGGCGGATGTAGGAAGGGGCAGTGATAGGTGACGGGGATCGGGGCTCTGGTTTGATGAATGCTTCGGCCTCTGCTGCCTGCCTATCCGTCTTCCTCTTCTTCTTTTTGCCCTTTTTCTTATCCAAATTCCTCCCACCTGGCGGAGAGCTCTCTGGGCTGGTTATGGCAATCGGCTCACTTCTAAGTGTGATGACTTGTGCTGGGGTCCCTGTGGACGAACTCGACACCGTCTCGACGGCTGGGGGATGTCGTCTGGTTTCTGTCAATGGAGAGCCCCGAGCAGGAGCACGAGGAGGTGACCGCCCATGTGCGCGCATGAGGGGAGAAGGGGGATGAGTGTCCACATAAGGTTCACGGGGTATCCTGCGAGGATATGGCGCATCGGTCCCCCGTTGGTCAATTTCCATGTTGCCCGAGTCTCCGGACTGGCTCTGCGCATTACTTGTGTTTTGGCTCGGTCTGGAGGACACCACCGTCTCAATTTGCGCGTTCAACGGAACTCGTCCACCTGGCCTAACAGAGTGGACCACCGGGTTGGTATAGGCCTCATACGGTCGAGGAGCATCTGGCTCTAGGTTCATGGGCTCCGCATCGGGCTGGCGGAAACGAGCGGCCGCGTCGTTGTGTGAACCAGGGGACGGCTGCGACTCGATGGGAACGGGCACTCGTGGGCCTTCGGACTCGGTGCGAACACGGGAGAGTAAAACAGACTCTGGAGTGTGGTGCTGTGAGGAATAGAATGTGTCGTCGGAGTCACTTGCGGTTTCCTGATTAGTAGTAGACACGTTCTCATCAGCAGCAAGAGGACCGGCGGTAGCTTGAACCAGAGTGAGGGCTTTTGAGAGCACGTCAGAGAGATCAAAGTCCGCAAGGGGCTCTCCCTGTGCTGCGTTCTTTGCCGCCGCGCGACGCTGCTCAACCTCGTCTCTCAAGGCACGTTCTAGCCTCTGTCTCTGCAGTTGCAACTCTGCCTTGATGAGACCGTCTGATTTTTCTAGGAAAATGGGATTGATCTCAGTACTGCCCGAGCCAAATGGCTTGCGAGCCTGCGGTGTGCTCGGGGGTTTGGCAGGGAGGACATGGCCTTTGGACACGCCTGGCCGTTCATTCGCAGCGGAATGCTGTGACGGCTTTGGCTGCCGAGGGGCCTCCTCGGGTTTGGTAGGTAGAGGATGTGTGTTAGATTGCGTGGAAGCAATCTGACTAGGCGGAGGCTTGATGCTAGGGTGGTTGCCAGAGAGCACGGCATCTTGAAACCGTACGATCTCCCCGTACTGCTGGATCTGTCGAAGTTGGTTTTCTGACAGGCCCAATACCGCATTCCCCTCAGCGAGATGCATCTGAGCAACCACATGCGCCATGATGGCAGCGAGTAGAAAACACAAGTCGCAACACACTCAGTGCTTGAGCAAGGCAAGACCACTGGAGATGGACCACGACGAAACAATACGATCGAGAGTGATGAGCGATGCGCGGTATGGTGAATAGAGGTGCACGCTTCTGCCCGACCCACGAAATCGAATAGTGATGGTTGCTCAATGAGCGCCTACGGGGTACGCGAGAGGGTTGATGGAAGGAGGGAAGTTTCTCGTGTCAGGGAGCCGAGATGATTTGATCAGAAGGGGCGCGAATAATTAGGCGGTGTGAGCGGCAGAATCCTAGCTAGCTCGAGGAAGGGGCAGTGACCAATGCTAGCGATGGAGACTCGCACGTCCAAACTGGACATTCCCTTGGGTGACAGGCTGGTAGAATCAACGATTAAAGTTGAAAAAAGCATGTTGCTCAAACTACCTTTGTAGATGTGAAGATACCCAGGTCGGGTCGCGATGGATAGTCCATGGGAAATGCAAAACGGACAAAGTGCTCGAAGTCGGGCATGATGAATTAGTGGCGATTGGCTCTACATAGGAGACGGGACAGACACCCTTTCTCCCGAGAGACATCAGGGTGTGATGATGCAGCAAACAACTGGGTGGTAAGAGTGCAGCGAACCTTGGGTACATAGGTAGGTACGAATTGAAAAGCCTTGAAAAGGGAGGACTGTGAAATGGATTGAAGGCAACCTACATGGAGAAATTGATCCTATAAGATAGTGCATCCTGTTTCCCGCAATCGGAGAGAGTGAGTTGTGCAAACACATAAAAGCCCAGCTTATTCATCCAACGGCGAGGAGTCATTGGGGGTTGATCTCACGCAATCAACGACACTCTGACAGCCAGTGGTACCCGTAACTATCAATCGCAAGCGGATTGCTTAGCCTTCGAAGGTTCTCTTAGCTTCCAATCGTCATCGTACACAATCACTCTGGCTTTTCTCTCGATGAGCCATTCAATGTACCAACTAAAACCACGTGCCTTGACGTTATTATCTCTCAATCGCTTCATCAAGTCTCACCCGTCTCCCTTATTCCCTCGCGCTTGGAGTCCGACACCGCTCTCAAACTTCCATCAAACACACACTTTGAGGTGCTTCGGTGCCAGGGGAAAATCAACCATGGGTAGTACGAATGGAATAGTCGCCGGAAAGCCGGTTCTGTTTTTGTTCGTTATTCCTCTTTTGTTTGGTTGCCAATAGTCGCAAACTAACAATGCGAATAGCGATATCGACAACTGCTTGTACCCAAAAAGTAGGATTCCCAAATACCTACCTTACCTACCTAGTTCCCGACCACCCTGCTGAACCTGGGAGGCGAGCCAACGGTTGGCGCATACTGACAACGTCACCATAGGTGCCAAGGTCCATGACTTGATGGCCAACCTTATCGACGAATACTTCGCAAAGCATCTTGAGATCCCTTATGACGAGGCCGTTAAGTTGCACAAGGAATACTACACCAACTACGGCCTGGCCATCGAGGGCCTCGTACGCCATCACCAAATTGATCCCCTCGAATACAACGCCAAGGTAGATGATGCGCTTCCTCTCGACGACATCATCAAGCCGAATCCCAAGCTTCGAGAGATGCTCGAAGATATTGACACCAGTAAAGTTAGACTGTGGCTCTTCACAAATGCCTACGTGAACCATGGAAAACGGGTAGTCCGATTACTTGATATCGAGGACTTGTTTGAGGGTCTCACCTATTGCGACTATTCCAAGAGCCCCTTGATCTGCAAGCCTCACCCGGATATGTACAAGAAGGCAATGCGTGAGGCTGGCGTAGAGCAGGTAGAGGACTGTTATTTTGTTGGTACTGTCTCCCCTTGCTGGAACCTTTTGAGCAAGCATCGATACTAACTGGCCGAAGATGACTCCTATTTGAATTGCTCAAAGGCAAAGGACTTCGGCTGGACAGCCGCCCACCTTGTCGAGGAAGGGTTACATGTGCCTAAAACCCCGGCGTCCCAGTACCAGATCCGTCACATTAGCGAGCTTCGCAACATCTATCCGCAGTTCTTCAAATCTACGCAGGTGGCGTAATCACTTAGAATGACGAGATTCAGCTCGATGGAAAAGCATACGAACCAAAAGACTAGACATCATTTTTAGACGGTGGCGTTCTGGGCACTCACGAAGATATTGGATATCAATCACTTGAGAATGCGTCATGAATGAAACGCCGGTATTCTCCTGGACTGTGTATTCGTTGGCTGTGCCAAGTAACCCTCCAAATCGCCCAATTGTGACCCAAACTCCTCGCTATGCAAATATAAACCCATGTACGAACTAGTGGCGCGAACCCAACAACCAAGTCCTGCCTCTCGATCAAGGTCGGCGAATGCTTCGGATAACAGAGTCTAACTCGGATAGGATCTGATCTTTCTCTTTGATGGCATCTTGTCGCTGGGCCTCGGCGACCTTTAAATCCTCCTCAAGCTCCTTGATATATCGTTCCTGGTCCATCTCGCTGTTGTCCAGACCCGGAAGTGACGAGATCAAGACCTCAATCTGCTGTTCCTTGAGAATGAGGTCTTGTGATAACTCGACCATGCCTGCTCGAAACTCGTCCGCGGGGAGAGGATCAACTGCGAATGCGATAAGCCTCCAAAAACCCCATGTCTTGACTTCGAATAGCCTCGCGCACCTTCTTTTTGGTTCTGGTCCTGCTTCACATCGCGGATTTTGTCGTTGGGGCCGAGAGTCTCGAGATCGTGTCGTCCGTGGACAAAGTGCAAGCAGGCAACGAATTGTTGCGCTAGCTAGAGGCCGTGTTAGCTTGATCTGATTTCCATCTCAAAGTGTCGCATATTGGCCGCTCGTACCTGATCAACAGCATCTTGTAGTTGAGTAAGACGATCGCCCATTGTCGTGGTGGTGGCTGTCTGAACCGCTGCTGTCTGTCGCAAGTGTCAATGCTGGAACCCGTCGCCAAATGACCCCCCCACGAGAGTCGACGTCAGGGCGTCCTCCTAGCTCTTTGATAAGAAAGGTCACGTGGAGATAGGCGGAACCCGGGCAATTAGCCACCCGTCCCGTCCCTGGCATGGAAACTTCCATACACCTGGAAGTGAACACCGTTGTCTCTGGCAGAGCTATGACATGATTGGCGTGTCACGGTCCAGGGGAGTAAGGTAACGGCTGCCCATTCACAAAGAACACCTCTTTCACAAACTTGGAGCACACATCTCACCAGCAGCCAATTTCGCTGGCTTGGGTTTCTTCTTCTTCTTCACCCATACTTCTTCTCGTCATTCATTCGAATACCCTTTGGCAATATGGCCTCCCCACCACCTCAGCCAGGCCAGCCCGGGCCTGGACAAATTCCCATGCCTCAACCCGGCCAGCGTCCCACGCCAGAGCAGATTCAGGCGATGCAGCGACAACTCGCCATCGATGCTGAGAAAGCCGGCATGACTGTGCCCGAGTTTATTGAGCACATCAAGAAACAGGCCCAGCAACAGATGCGAATGCGCGCGCAGCAGCAGCAGCAGCAACAACAACACGCTGGCCATGACCATGACCATGACCATGACCATGATCACGACCACGACCATGGCCACGGTCGTCAACAACCCCAAGGCGGCCGTTCCCAGCCTATCACTCCTGGGCCACCGAACCCCAAGGCTATTGCCCTCGCCACGTTCCTTCGCGGCCAGGAGCTCAAGCTTCGAACGGTCATTTTGAACGGCGAGCGCAAGGACATGTTCAGGGGTATGCGACAGCTGGCTTACTGTAGAGGTTCCCGTGCTAACGAGACGTAGTCAAGCGAGCCCTTCGAGCCATCCAATCTCCTGCTTACGAGAAGGCGCGCAAGAAGAACCCCCTCCTCCCCGAAATCACCGACCGAGCCTCCCTCGAGAACACCTTTAAGCTGCTGCCTTTGAGCATGCTTGCCCTCCGTGTCAACAAGGTTGAGCCCCAGGCTAGCGCCAACGGAAAGAAGCCCAAGCGTGTCAAGGGCCAGTGGACTGTCAAGATTGAGCAGCAACAGGAAGCCAAGGACGATATGTACTACATCTGGCTGTGGGAAGGTAGCCAGGTCAAGCGAAAGATCTATGCTGGCCTTGCCCTCCTCGCTATCTTTGCTATCGTCCTGTACCCTCTCTGGCCGTTGAAGTTGCGTCAAGGCGTATACTATCTCAGCTGGGGGCTGCTCGGGCTGCTTGGACTGTTCTTCCTGATGGCGATTTTCCGTGTGATTCTATTCTGCATCACGTACTTTGTTACACCACCTGGTCTTTGGCTTTTTCCCAACCTATGGGAGGACGTCTCGTTTGTGGACAGCTTCAAGCCTGTCTGGGCCTGGCATGAGGTGAGCAGACCCGCCCAAGTCTTTCAAGCCAGCCACGATTCTAATTTGAGAGTAGACTGCGAAGCAGAAGAAGAAGAAGAAGAAGTCGGCCGCTGCCAACGCCAACGCTACCGTGGCCGCCGCGACTGGACAGGTAGCTCCTACGACTGCGACGACGACTGGTACCGACACGCAGGTAAACACGGAAGGATTGCAGCAACGACACTACGAGGCGCCCAAGGTGGAGGAGCTTGCGGACGACGAGTAGTTGGCAAAAGCTGTTTGAACTTGGACCTCGGCGTTTTATGTGTTTGTGTACCAAAATCTGGGGGAGTGTGCGATTATTGACAATTACCTACCTACCTAATGGCGAAGGGTTGTATCTGATGACGGCCGAGATGTCTATGGTTTATAAAACACTTTGACTACCAATGAGCTGTTCAGCCTCTCAGGCGCGGCTGGATGAGAATGGAGTATTAATCAATATCTCATGGCACATGTTTTGTTTTCTTGGTGAGATCTAGAAAGCAACCCGAAGCTCCTCGCCAGCCGCAACCCTCAAGAACAACAAAATCGAGTCGCCTCGCTCAGGTCCACCTGAAAGTGGACAGTCAACTGTATGTATGTATGTAGCATGGAAACAGAACAAACGACTCGTTTTATGACAACACCCCCGGTAGACAGACTAGGCCTTTAGGCGCTTCATTGCTGAAGGTGCTTGTAGAAGAAAGTCCCGTCTTTGAGCTCCCCTGTCGGGCTTAGACCATACTTTGGGATCTGACCTAGTTCGATGTAGCCGAACTTCCTGTATACTTCCTCTGCGGCACTACCAGCTTCTGTGTCAAGCAACTGGACCCGGATATGGCTTGTTAGAGAGAATCTTACATGTATCCAAGGCGAAGGTGTATTCTTCAATAAGAGATAACTCACCAGGACTGTCTTTCCACGCCTTATGGCTTCGGCCTCGAGGGCGGCGATGAGGATCCTTGCCCCTCCTCGCCCACGGTAAGCCTTGTGAATAAGAAGCTTTTCAACGACACCGCGGAACGGGCCCGTCTCGGAGGAGGGCATAGCGAGCATAACGACACCCATGACATCGGGGCCCTGGGGACGAGCGCCGGGTCCGACGGCTTCGTTGAGGAGGATGAAGATGAGGCGCGTGCCATCGGCAACCTCGGCGATGCGCTCTTTCCACCAGGAGAGGAGCTTCTCGTGGGATAGGGGCGGGAGGAAGGTGGCGATGGTGCGGTCATGGGTGATGCAGGAGGCGTGGATGGCGGCGAGGTAGGGGATGAGGTGGGCATGCTGGCCCGGGGCGAAGAGGGATACCGAGCCTGGATTGGACATGGCGAGCGACTGGGTGGTAGCGTACGTCTTGACTGCAGGCCCCCGTGAAGCTGTGGAAGATCAAGGTAGCTGGTCGACTGTCAACGGCATGCCAGTAAGATCTGCCTCAATAGGTTAAACAATGCCTCCTTTGATGCGCGACTGCGTAGGTTTTTATTCAACCTAGGGAGAGGAGCAGGTAGTAAAATGATTGAGCCTAATGAGCGATGAGTGTTAGCTGATGCTGTGACTGATGATGGTTAGGGGTTTTCGAGGGGCTACAACAGATGAGATGAGGGGATATTGGGTTGGTTCCCCTTTCCCGCGCGAACCAAAGCATCCCAGGTTAGTTAGACTCACCGAAGCAGGAGAAGAATTTTGGGTATCCTCAACTCAATTGAGATAGAGAAGGTGAATCTCCGTTCTACAATATGAACCGGAACAGGTTTACCTGCAAAGGAATCTGGGCAGATTGAGGTTGGTGAACTTTTTTTTTTTGGCAGAAGACAGCGAGTGAATCACGGCTTGCAGAGAGAAACGTGATGTGGTGACTGATGTGATTTAATCGGATCTTTGATGACCAAAAAGAAGATTCCCATCGTGGATTGCCAAAAACTTCCAATGAACGAACGGATCCGAAGTTTCTGGGCCGCCCTCTATCTTATGGATCCAGCCCCAAGGGTCGGAAGGGGGAAAAAATCCAATCCAACTGGTTGGAAGAGAAAAAAAAACCGTCCGAGACAGACTTTTTTGGCAGCCCCAAAATCCATCCGAGAGCCTCAGGGAACCCCTGCAAGTATCCTCCGAATGGAAGGTGGCCTTGAAACCCTTGGAAGACAACGAAGTCCCAGCACACACCCAGTCCCCTGAGGGACACGGGCCAGTACTTTGGGTACCTAGGAGAGAAGCCCTGGGATGGAGGGTTTAGGTGGCCGCTCAGGGGCCGTCGGGGGAGCTGGAGGGTTCCATGGTAGGTAGGCGGCACCGGGTAATTGCATGGACATGCCGGGTTCCTAGCTCCCGCCGCAACGGCTCCGCTGCAGAACAACACACACTCAGGTCTTCTTCGACGTCAAAGGACTGGGCTTTTATTGCTTATCCCCTTTGAGGTATATAAGAAAAAAACAAAGGTGGATGGATTATGGAGGTTGCACGCCACTGTAGCAGCGAGTCAAGGACGGAAGGAAAATGGCGCACACTCACACAAGAAGGGACGGCTGGACGGCTCCATGGTTGAAACGTGTGTGGCTTCCGCTCTTCGGGATGGGTGTGTGTGTGTGTGTGTGTGTGTGTGGACGGGTCTGGCTAGCACTGACATCTCGGGCACCAAGACGGGGACGAGATGCTGGGTAGGGAGGTAATCAGGTAGTGAGAAAGGGGATGGGCACACGGGGATGAGGCTGGCGATGGGACTGGATCTTGGACTTGAATTGGAAAGAGGCCTGCAGGTACCTACAATGTAGAATGGACTATTCAGCCCTACCAGGAACAGGAAATTGATCGTCTCGACAAGTCCCCGCCTTGTATCAAGTTACCTACTGTCCGTCCTTCTGTCAGATTCCATGGCTGATGTGGAAGACGCAGGATGCAGGGCATGGCTGTCAGCATGTCCGGTTCCGAACGGGAGGAAATGACGTACAAGGCAACCTCCAGCGTGGATATCCTCGGTTGTGTTTTGTCGGTGAGGATGACACGAAACGGCTCAGGCCATCTCAAAGAAGAGGGAGGGTGGTATACGTGATGCAAGTGGTTTGTGGTGGTTTCTGGTGATCCATGAATTCGGTTATGGAGGGTTACTGATCGTTATATCGAAAAGGGATCCAGTATCATGGATGGATCCTCGGTTCCGCCTCCTCGGCTACCTAACATTGTCCTCTCGGGTTCTGATCCTGGGTTCCTTTCGCTTCTCGCTAGTGAGTTGTGATGATTGGTGGTTGGTTGGTTGGTTTGATGGTGGCGATGCTGGTGGTAGGTACCTAGGTAGGTCTAGGTAGCGTGGTGGTGCCTTGTAGATTTCATTCCCGGAGAAAGAGAGGCTCTGCCACGTGGTTTATAGCATGGGGAGGGGGAGTTCGATGGGAGGAGGATCTCGGCCCTGTTTTTGACGCGAGCTCTCGGCGCCGGGCTTGCTTGGGGGGAACCAGCCAGTGTTGGTGCTCCGTAGGCACATATATACTACCTAGACTAGGAGATCAAGGACTTCCTACTATCGATCTTGATTTGCTTTCTTCAGTTTTGTCACTCCCAGCCGCATCCTCTATTTGCTTCATCTTACAGCTTATTACCTACCTACTACTATTCACGCCTATTCACGCACACTGTTGCAAGATGACCAATTCACTTACCTTCCCAAGTTGGTCCTTTTCCGTGACACACGACCAGAGCGGGGCTCACATCACCTTTCAGGGTGCACAGCTCAGCTCCCCTCATCAGCTCCCCTCATCAGCTTCCCACCGCCTCATCATCAGCCATCATCTTCCACCTCCTCCCGTTCGCTTACTCCGGCCCGTTCCATGGCGTCAAATTGGCATCGCCGCCTCCATTAGCCTCCCTCTATCGCTTGCGTTTCCGCTAGCTACCTAGGTAGACTTCATCTGTATCTCCCCCACCTACATTATTTCCCGTCCTTTCTTGGATACATACCTACCCTTGTCCAGTGTCAATCTCCCCGCGTGCTCCTCGTCGCGTGCTTCATCCCTAGCGGTCATCTTGGACGAGCTCAAGCTCCGGCATTAGACTCCGTTGGACGTGGTACGACCGTCGGACACAATGGACTTCTTCAAGCAGGTCAGCCAGCAAGTTAACGCGACTATCGAGTCGACGTTTGGAGGCAACGACGAACCGTCCGATAAGCATCAAGGCCAGCCTACCGAGCACCGCTATCACTCCTTCGCTGCAGAGTCCAGTGGCAACGCCAAGTGGTATGTTGACGGTTGCACATACTTCTGGGCCGTATCAGAGGCCATAGAGCGTGAGTCACTAGTTGCCATAGAGAGCTTCGGCTCCGCCGGAGTTGGTCTAACGCGCGAGTCGCTATCTTCTTAGAGGCTCGAGAGAGCATCTTGATTCTCGACTGGTGGTTGAGCCCCGAGGTCTATCTTCGTCGCCCTCCGTCTCAGAATGAGCGCTATCGGCTGGATAATATGCTCAAGGCTGCCGCCGAGCGAGGCGTCAAAGTCAACATCATTGTTTACAAGGAGGTGCAGGCAGCCCTCACCTTGAACTCGCTGGTATGCCGCACCGCAATTCCGCTTCGTAGGTCGACACTCACCTAACGGGCATTGTCTGTAGCACACGCGCCGAGCTTTAGAGGGGCTGCACCCGAACATTGCCGTCTTTAGACACCCGGATCATCTCCCAACTGGCTACGATCTCACCAAGGAGCTTGGCAAGTCCTTTGCTGCACTAACAAACATGGATCTCGCCAAGGCCTCCGGCGATGCCCTAAAGGCAGTCTACGGTACTGCTGACGGAATGGTTCTGTACTGGGCTCACCACGAGAAGCTGCTGGTCGTTGATCGAAAACTCGCATTCATGGGTGGTCTGGATTTGTGTAAGACTGATTTCATTGTCCTACCTTGTAACCAACAGTCTTCGTTAACCAGAGTGCAGGCTTCGGAAGATGGGACACTAGCAGTAAGCTTCTCAAGCCCTTTTCTACACATAATTTCCTAACTCTCCAGGTCATCCCATCGCCGATGCTCATCCGGGAAACCTGGACGCCATCGTTTTCCCCGGCCAGGACTACAACAATGCCCGTGTCTTTGACTTCTCGGACGTAGCAAACTGGGACCAAAACAAGCGTGAGATTAGCCTGCGGCAGAGTTGGCGGATATTGCTCACCTCCAATAGTTGACCGAACCAAGAGCTCAAGGATGGGCTGGTCTGATGTTGCCCTGAGCATGAACGGACCCATCGTCCACAGTCTTGTTGCGCATTTCGTCGATCGATGGTACTCTCCGGTGAACGCTTGTTGGTTTAGAACTAGTAGCTAATGAGTTTAGGAACTTCATCTACGGCGAAAAATACACAAAGAAGAACCCGGGCAAGTATTACAAGCTTGAGGAGTCTCCCCCGCCTCAATCCGAGCACTCTGGTCACTCCGGCCATAGACGCGAACACTCCCACTCCCACGAGGACTACCTTGGTGGCTTAACGGAGCAGTTCAACCGAGGCTTCAACAAGTTTCTGTCTTACGCAGATGAGGATCACCACTACCATAGGCGGAAATCTCATGACGGTGAGGTGGCAAGCATTCAGCTCGCACGAAGGTACAATGACCATCCCATTTTTGTTGTAGCGTACCTCTTCTAACTATTTGTAGTTGCTCTGAGTGGAGTTCGGGGCACAAGACTGAACACTCCATTGCCAATGCCTATTTGGATGCTATTCGAAACTCCAAGCACTTTGTCTATATTGAGAACCAGGTATGTCACAACTACCTTGGATCATCTTATCCATATGCTCTCCTGTCTTTTTTAACGCTTTCTCCTAACAATCCCAGTTCTTCATCACTGCAACCGATGATAAGCAGCGCCCTGTTAAGAACAAGATTGGTGCTGCCATCGTGGAGAGGATCCTTCGCGCCCATGAAGAGCAACAGCCGTACAAAATCTGGGTCGTCATGCCGGCAGTGCCTGCATTCGCGGGCGACCTGAAGGCTGATGATGCGCTTGGAACCCGCGCCATCATGGAGTTCCAGTACAACTCGATCAGTCGCGGCGGCTATAGCATCATCGAGAAGCTCCGCGCGGCCGGCATCCAGGACCCCAGCGAGTACATTGGCTTCTACAACCTTCGCAACTTCGATCGCATCAACACATCTCGAACCATGGCTGCGACCGAATCCCATGCTGGTGTGTCGTACGAGGATGCCAGAAGGGAGCGGGATGCGTATCTTGGCGGATACCCTGAATACGGAGATCATGGACGGACGGATCAGTATGATAGATACCAGCGTGAGGCGCGACGGGTCAAAGATAACACCCTCGATACCATTAGCTCCTGCTACATGGACGAAAGTCGAAGAGTTGTCGATATGCCTTGGGACGGCAACCCAGAGGACGAGATCAACGCCTTCGTTACCGAGGAACTTTACGTTCACAGCAAGCTCCTCATCGCCGATGACCGTCTTGTCATCTGTGGCTCCGCCAACCTCAACGATCGTTCCCAGCTCGGCTACCACGACTCCGAAATCGCCGTCATCATCGAGGACCCAACCCCCGTCGAGACCCGCATGAATGGTCACCGCTACACGGCCTCCCGCTTCGCCGCCTCCCTCCGCCGTTACATCTTCCGCAAGCACCTCGGCCTCATCCCCGACCAACGCTGGGACCAGCCCGACCAGAACTGGCGACCCGTCGACAGCGCGCCCAACGCCTACGACTGGGGCTCCCGCGCCGACGAGCTCGTGGCTGACCCCTTGCGTCCCGGGTTCCTGCGGCTCTGGAGCGACACCGCCAGCATCAACGAGGAGGTCTTTAGTCGTGCCTTTCACCCCGTGCCGAATAACCACGTCCGCACGTGGGAAGACTATGACACCTTCTTTGCGCGCCACTTCATCATCCCTGGCAAGAAAGACCAGAACCCCGAGGAGGAGGCTCGCAAGGGTAAGGTGGAGTATGGGCACATCGTGCGGGAGGAGTTCCCTGGTGGTGTGCGTGAGGTCAAGCACTGGTTGTCGCGTATCCGTGGTACCCTCGTCAACATGCCCCTGGACTTCCTCGTCGATGTGGATGATATCGCTAAGGAGGGTCTGGCGCTGAACGACCTCACGAATGAGCTTTACACCTAAGCGAAGGGCTGTGAAGAAGGTGCTGGGTATGGGCTTAGGATACTGAAAGAGTACAAAAAAGTAGAACCTGGGGCTACGTCCCGACAAACCTAGACGGGTGGAGGTTTTGGGTATATTTGTCAGACGTTCCGTTTATCAAGGCTGGTTACTTACCTGGTAGAATTCATCTCCTGGTTCCTAGTGGTTCAATATCTGGATGCTGTGCCTCCCGTGAATTCCGTCCGTATCCGTGAACTACTACTAGATCCCGTCGGCAACTCAATGCCGCTCCCCATCTTCACGCGGAGAGAGAAGAGAGAAGAGAGAACGCAGGGTAGGGTAGCTCCTGAGGTCACTTGGACGGCAAAGAGAGACAAAACATGGATGCGTATGTATATATAGATAGACAGACGGTGACATATGCAAGCGGTGCGTTTCCACGCCAGATACGATACAGGTGTCCCGCAGCCTACCGAAACCAAGACAAACCCAGAAACTCCGTTATTAAACCAGCTCGAAACATGCGTAGGAAGAAACAAAGCTGCCGGGGCTAGACTGTTTTGCCAGTCTGCACTCCCGCCCTGGCCTTTGCCCCCTAGATCGCATCCGGTCGTAGTACGGGCCAGCCTCCTCTTTCTCTGAATGAGGTTCGTCGACTTGGGCCCAGACGCACCACATCAGAACCCGACGCCCCCCCACCATCTACTGTAGTAACAAGTCAACCACCTTTTCGGGGGTGTGAATCCCCCCCATCTCTCGCTCACACCCGCTCGCCTAGTCAGACTTGGCGTTTCCATTCTGACCCAACAAACCATCCTTGAGACCCATCGAGTCGTCAAGGCGGAAGAAAGCGCCTGTCCGGCGGGCGCGGCGCTGGAGGTAAGAGTAGATGCCGAAGACGATGGCCAGGACGACTGCGCATGACAGGAAGGGGCGGTCGACAAAGGACATCTTAATGTCAAAGAAGAACTTCTGAAACGACGAGATGGTGTACTTGGGGGGGATGGGGTTGGGACCATAGAAGATCTTGTCGAGTGTCTCCATGATGGAGGTGTAGCTGACCATGATGTGGTTGCCGGTAGGGGTGCTATCCCAGAACTTGTGTCGCTGCGTGAGCGTTAGTATTGGATTAGATTCATCCCTCAAAGAGTGCCAAAGGGTAAAACTTACGTCCTCCTCATTGATGATGACACGCTCACCATCGCGGACGTCAATGCCATAGGTCTTTCGGAGCCATCGCTGCCAGAAGATACCGTCGACAAAGGCGAAACCAACCTCCTTACGGCGTGTCGAATCCATGTCGATGAGGATAGCCTTGGCGTTGCGCAGGCCGCGCTGGTCGCCACGCTCCTCGGCCTCTTCGATTCGCATCTGCTTGGCATCCCGGAGCTTCTTGCGCTCAAGCTGGAATTCCTGGATCTGGCGGTCCATCCACTCGTTTGCCGCGCGCTTGAGCTCAATAATGGAGTTCTGGAAGCGGGCCTCGTCATCTCGGTTCAGGATCGCGAGGGCGACAATCTTGTGGTCCATGATCTGACGGGCGTTGGCGGCCGTCATCTCGGGGACAAGAGGCAGCCAAACCGACTTCATCCAGTCAACCAGGGCCTTGACATCTCTCATCTCATCCGGAGTAATGGGAGTATAGTACGTGGGGCGGCCCTCCCTCGAGACCATGAGTCTCGGCCAGGTAGTGATCTTGAAGCGGGTGCAGAGGTCGGGATCACTAGTTTTGACAATCTTTCCACGTCCAATGAGGTTCAGGGGAAGTGCATCCAGGGCCTTGAAATCTTCCGTGGTCGTGCCGTGGTCGTAGAAGTAAACAAAGATAACCTCTTCGGTCTTCTCCATTTCCTGGAAAGTCGCGGCATCAACATCGGGAATGCCGTTGGCAACCACAAGAGCCTTATCGGCATATTCGACAAAGTCACCAACGCCCCTGAGACCCCTATACTCAGCGCGCTCGGATCCCTGGAGGAAGAGGATGGTAGGGAAGGCATGGGCACCCATATCACCGCAGAGCTTGGTCTCAACCTCACAGTTGACCTCGCCGATGTTCAGTTTGCCTCGCATATTCTTGGCCAACTGCTCCCAGGTGGGGGCCATTGCCCTGCAATGAGAGCACCAAGGGGCATAGAACTTGATGAACCAGGGATCTTTCGAGTTTGTGACTAGCGTGTTGAAGCTATCAGGCCTCAAGTTGACACTGACACCATCCAAGTTGTACTTGGGGGCATCTTCCTTGGGTTTCGGCTTCTTGAGCATCTCGCCAGTACTGGGGATCTTCCAATCACCACCAAACGGCTTTTCAGGTTCCTTCTCTTCGGGCGTCTCGGCCTTCACGGCCTCCTGAGCCTTCTCTGGCTGAGTGGTGACATCGTTGCTCGGCGGTGGGTTATTGGGGTTGGGCTCGACTGGCTCGACTGGCTTGGCTGGTTGACCTGGCTGATCTGGCTGCTCAGGGAGCTTATCAGCAGGCGCTGCCGGGGAGTCTTCTGCGGGCTTCTCGGGTAGCTTCTCGGGGGCCTTTTCGGGTTGGCTCTCTAGAGTCGGCTTTGGGTCGCTCTCGGCGGCCGTCTCCGTGGCAGACTTGGGCTTGGGGAACTCGGTGTCGCTAGGCTCGGGCAGCTCGTCAAATTTTGGTCGCGAGCCAGGTTTCACTCGCTCTAGGGCTTTCTCGACGGCCTCGACCAACTTGGGCATTTTCTTGTAACCCCTCAAGTGGTCGGCCTCCTTTCCATCTTCGTACAAAATAATCGTGGGGTATGATTGTACATTATGCTCCATACAGAGATCATAGTAGGCGATACAATTGATCGAGGCGAATTTGAAGTCGTAGAAGTTTGTAAAGTCCGCGTTCGGATCATCGGTTATAGGCTTGGAGGTATAGTACCACTCGTACGCGGTTTGGAAGATTGGGAGAAACATCTTGCAATGCTTGCAATAAGGGCTGGTGACAGGTGAGCCTCTGAGTCGTCGTGAAATCAGGGGGCGTGTATAGGTACCTGTAGTGTTTCACGAACAAAAACTTGTGCTTCTTGAGCTCTTCCTGAAAGGTATCAGGCGTCAGCTCAACGAAAGGAGGCACCTCGATGGAATTAAAAAAGGTGCTTCCCGCCTCCTGGACCTGGGCGTCTTGGGCCGGCGGCGAGTCAGCTCTCACGAGGGCCGAAGCCCCGGCAAGAAGCGCAAGAGGGGAGAAGCGCATCTTGGGCTATGGGCACCTTGTCAGCGCGAGGGTCTGATCGTGTGCGGTGATCGTGTGCAGTTGTCGCAAGCGGAGGGAGGTGAACTTTGGAGAGCGCAGGGCAAGTGAACGGTCGCGGGTAGGATACGAGGCGAAAGGATGGGACCAAGTGGCGGGTCGTCTAATCGCTGGTGGAACAAGTTGACCAATATTCAAAGGCACAGGCTGTTGGATGATTGACTTGGTCGTGCGTGGGCGTCTCGGCCGATCGCCCCCCTGTGCAACAAAGTGAAGCTATCGTAGCATGGGTAGAAAACGAAGAGGAATACAAGTCCGTAGTCGCGCACGCCAGGCGCAGATACCGACGGGTCCAGATGGGAATGATATGAAGATAGTGGCCTGAAAGAGAGTAATAATCAAGGCGAAAGGAGATGGCATTCAGGAGAAGCCAACCTGGAAGGCCCCGATTCGAGGATTGACGCCACGCTGGCTCGCGCGCGTACCCAATAGCTGCGTGGAGTTGCTGCTGAGCCACAAATCGGCGCTTGCCGTTCGATGGGGACTTGTCCATAAGCGGGAATTGAGACATGCAGGTACGTACTAGTCGCGACTGCCTCTCAGGTAGGTAGTCTAAAGTGGGAAGGAAACGTGAAGGAGGAGCTCCTCCTCAACCAAAACACACCACATCATTCACTGCCTAGGTACCTACCTACATATCTCAACATCAAACACCATCTAATCCCTCTTGCACTCCTCTCTTTTCGCCCAACAAGAAATCACCTGGTCTTTCAAGGGTGGGCAACAAGCTTGCTGCATCCCTTGCTTCCCCACCTTGCACCACGTAGAGTCTTTGGAGACTTGCAGCAGAACAACCACAAGCACCTTGTGCCACATCCCGAAGCTCCAGGACGTATCACCAAGTGACAATTGCCCCAACAACGGTCTCGAATCTCGCGCGATGGCCTAAGTGGCGGTTGATTCTTTCTTCGCTCGGGCCTCCACTTCAACGCAATGGAGCGTCCAGCAAAACGTCAAAGGGCAGAAGAGCCCCAGCTTCAGGGCCCCGAGTCCCTCCAGCGCCCGATCAGCCCGCCTCGGAAAAAGAAGTGCAATGTTTTGACGTCCAAGTCGCCATGGCAGTTGACATGGATTCGTGATTTGTCAGAGGAGCTCAACCAGGACGCTGTTACTCTGAAGGACTTACTTGGCGATCCGCTAATCTCAGAATGTTGGGAGTTCAACTATCTACACGACATTTACTTTTTAATGGACGCATTCGACCCTGATACGAGGCACCTTGTTGATGTCCATGTGGTTCATGGATTCTGGAAACGCGAAGATGGCAACAGACTAGCTCTCGAGGTAAGACGGCTCTCGTCTGCTTTCATCGACCTGGATCACCTCCGATGCTTGATCTCTCTCGTTCTGCCATTCACTTAACGTTCAGTCACCTATGGGCCATCCCATCAACGTTCACGTCCGCCTTGTCTGCGTCAGGAAGCTAATATTCTCCAGGAAGCCGCGTCAGAATTCGACAACGTAAAGACCCACGTTGCTCCCATGCCCGAGATGTTTGGCACGCATCATTCAAAGATGATGATTCTGTTTCGGCATGATGATACAGCGCAGGTCATAATCCACACCGCCAACATGATCTCAAAGGACTGGACCAACATGAGCAATGGCGTTTGGAAGTCCCCACCTCTCCCAAAAGCATCAGTCCTTGCGAACCAAGCTCCGTATTCCCAAGAGTATCCCGTCGGAAGTGGGGGCCGCTTCAAGTCTGATCTGCTGAATTACCTCAGGGCATATGACCAGCGCAGGAAGACGTGTAAAGCCTTGTCAGACAAGCTTTCCTACTTTGACTTTTCCAGCATCAAAGCAGCACTCGTCGCAAGTGTACCAGGAAGGCATAGCACTCAGGGCACTTCTGAAACCGCATGGGGATGGCCAGCCTTGAAGAGATGCCTGCAACATGTGCCCTGCCAGCAACAGGAGAAATCTGAAATCGTCGTTCAAATATCATCTATTGCTACATTGGGAGCAAAGGATGATTGGTTGCAGAAAACGCTCTTCGATTCGTTGTCCCGGTCGAAGAACCCCAGTCTAGGCCGGCCAAAGTTCAAGGTGGTATTCCCAACCGCAGATGAGATACGTCGGTCCTTGGATGGGTACGCATCCGGAGGCTCTATTCACACCAAAATCCAATCACAGCAGCAGGCAAAGCAACTCGAATACCTTCGCCCGATATTTCACCACTGGGCCAACGACTCTCCAAAGGGGGCAGGTCGGTTCACAATCCTTAGAGTCATATGAATGACCGCATAAGTACTGACAACTCAAAAGAACTTCCTCGCGACGGCGTCATCCGAGACAGCGGCCGAACACGAGCAGCCCCCCACATCAAAACATATATACGATCTACCAAGACGTCAATTGACTGGGCGCTTCTCACATCTGCAAACATGTCAAAACAAGCTT
Organism: Fusarium robinianum; assembly: GCA_013623725.1. Lineage (NCBI taxonomy): Eukaryota > Fungi > Ascomycota > Sordariomycetes > Hypocreales > Nectriaceae > Fusarium > Fusarium robinianum. The sequence goes on along the minus strand of JABFFI010000994.1, from coordinate 13,124 downwards.
GGGGCGAGGCAACCCGCCCATCGGGAGAAGTCCGAATTGCATCCTGGGAAATTGGTATACTAGTCTGGCCAGAATTGCTTGAGACTAGCGCCATCATGAAAGGCGCGTTCAAGACGGATCTCCCCCAAATCGACCAACAGGAGCAAATCGGAGATGCAAAGCGGATCATTGGTCTCCGAATTCCGTACAGCCTGCCGCTTCAGAAGTACGGGAGTGATGAGATACCTTGGGTTGCGACAATGGCTCACAGAGAGCCTGATTGGATGGGCAGGGCGTGGGGGGTTGAGGAATAAGGATGCGCCAGAGACTTGCGGTTGACTTCCTCGTATGGCATATGCTCACGCTATGACATCGGGGTATCGAGGCTAAGCCCTGCTCCAGGAGTTGCCTAACCGAGTGAGGTAGGTACTTGCAAGTTTGTTTGGGAGCCTCATCCCCCGATTCATGGGCAGCAGATCGAGAAGGTCTTCCCTCACAGACCACAAGCCCGTCCGAAACGACGATCCACCCCCGCATCATTTCGAAATCCACTGGGCTAGGATGCAACAACTCGCCCCCCGAGCGGTCCGCGTTGTGACCCATGTCGGCATGCGCGAATTGGGCGAATGATTCAGTGTGTGACAGAGCCTGCGCACAACTAGTTCCGGCGAATACTGCGAACGAGTGGAGGGAGTGACTCAATGGCCGGGCCGAAGACGACCAACCGGCACCAAAGGGCGCGGATATGTCTTTTCAGAAGGGCGGGTCGGCTCTGGGCGCTAACGTGAAGGTCGTTCCATGAGGAAAAGCAACCTCATTCGGATTCGCCTCGTTTTTAGTTCGCCTCTTCGCCGTCACTTGACGTACCTATAATAACCGAACCGTTGTTTTCCAACCGTTATTTATCCTACCCGCTCTTCAACAACACCGCACTTCGAACAGCTTATCTCAGGGTCCCAATTGACTTCGGTTGGCTTGCCTCGATTCCGTTCTGTGTGAAACCGTTGCACCCCCACGTCTACGTTGCCTAACATCCAGCTTTGCTCTTCTTTGTCTCTCAGCTGTTTGCCGCGCCCGCTCTCCATTTTCACGCACCTACACAACCTCTCTACGTGAAGCTCGAGTACCGTCCTTTACGCACTTTGAATCTACGTTGCAGTTCCGTTCAGGCGGCTGTTGCGGCGGACTCAATTGCGCAATGGGTGGCCATCAAGGAAATGTCTCATCACCCCGAGGCATTCAAGGCACTCACAACTCCAACACCTCTCACCCCGCTTTCGGGACATCATGGCGATCCGGCTCGCCTCTCGCAGAGCAGGTTTTGGCTAGAGACATCGCTGAATGCTCCGATGACGATGTGACAGACACAGCCGTCGACGATGCTTCTGACTCCGAGTACGATGTCGGACCTACCATGTATCGTCGCCCAAGTGGTGTCGCATACGGTGGTTCACGACCAGTTCTCAATCCCCAGACCCTTGATGAACCGGCCATGACACCTCTCGAGAGGAAGCAGTCTCGGAATGCGGAGCGAAGCCTGCTACGAGATAACCATGTCCTGCCACCCAAGCATCCCCGGCGAAGGCACGGCATGTTTGCTCGCGTCTACCGCCGTCTCTTCAGTACCAAGTTGCCGCAGCGCCATGATGAGGAGACGCCGACTGTCACGGTCGAGCCTCCTAGTGAGACGTCTCCCCTTTTAGGCTCTGGTAGCGATGTCTCGTCGAGCTCGGGAGCAGAGCATCTCAATGAGGCTTGGGAACAGGCTGTAGCTGGACACCTGATCCGCACGACGTGGCAGCGAGAGACCAAGACCATCATATCCTACTCCATGCCGCTCATCGTGACATTCCTTCTCCAGTACTCCATCAACGTTACAAGCATTTTTGCTGTTGGTCGTATTGGCAAAATCGAGCTGGGCGCCGTCTCCTGTAAGCTTTCCTCACCATACACCCCCCTTTCTCATATTTCCCCGTAGAGATATCTCGACCTCGATTCTTGGTTTGACGCTAACTCCTTGCAGTGGCTAACATGTCGGCGGCTATCACATGTCTGGCGCCCTTCCAGGGCCTGGCTACTAGTCTCGATACGCTGTGTGCCCAGGCCTACGGTTCCGGGCACAAGCATCTTGTTGGACTGCAGTTCCAGCGGATGACGTGCTTCCTGTTCTGCCTCAGTGTCCCAGTTGCTTTCCTGTGGTACTTTGCCGAGAATGTTCTTTACTACGTCGTGCCTGAGCCCGAGTCGGCCCGCCTTGCAGGCCTTTATCTCAAGGTTATGATTTTCAGCATACCAGGTTTCATCCTTTTCGAAGGTGGCAAGAGATTCACGCAAGCGCAGGGTCTGTTCCGGGCTACAACGTATGTTCTCCTTATCGTCGCCCCCTTCAACGTCTTCCTCAGCTGGCTGCTGGTATGGAAACTGGAACTGGGCTTTATTGGTGCACCCATCGCCGTGGCCATCAGTGACAACCTCCTCCCTGTGTTCCTTTTCTTGTACGTCCGCTTCGTCGATGGGCACCAGTGCTGGGGAGGTTTCAGTCGTCGAGCCTTATCGAACTGGTGGCACATGATCCGACTAGCTCTGCCAGGCATGATCATGGTCGAGGCCGAGTGGATGGCCTTTGAGATCCTGACTCTGCTCTCGAGCCGCTTTGGCCCAGAGTATCTCGCTGCGCAGTCCGTTCTTGCGACCATCACAACGATTTCATACCAGATCCCCTTCCCCATGTCTATTGCAGCTTCGACGCGAATCGCCAATCTGATCGGCGCTGGCCTTGTCGAGCCGGCCAAGACAACAGGAGTAGTGGTATGTTGCATATCCTTTGGGGCCCTGCTGTTTTTGATTTTTCCTTGCTAACATGTTGTCAATAGGCTTTCGTCGCTGCTTGCATCATTGGCGTGTTCAACCTTACGCTTTATAGTGGCCTTCGTTATCACTTGCCGCTCCTCTTTACCAAGGACCCAGATGTTATCGAGCTCGTTGCGACCGTCATCCCCATTGTTGCCGTCATGCAGGTGTTCGATGGTCTATGTGCGGGTGCCCACGGATTGCTTCGTGGAATCGGCAAGCAGTCCATTGGTGGTCCCGCGAACCTCATCTCGTACTATGTCATCTCTCTGCCCTGTTCGCTTGCTCTGGCGTTCGGCCTCGACTGGAAGCTGGATGGCTTGTGGGCTGGAGTTACCGTTGGAACTATAGCGTAAGTGCCATATCCTTGCTCAGACGGTATAGGAGAACTGAACGGACTAACATTGTTGCAGGGTTGCAGTGATTGAGTATACCTACCTCATCAAGACTGATTGGCACAAGGCCGCAGAGGAGGCGGCGTCTCGAAACGCTGCGGGCTAGTTTCGAACCACGTGTGGGTTATGGTGATTCGAACACATTGCACTGCGGAAAGACATGGTGAACTTGGATTGCACTCGTAACGAGTTTTGGCGTCAAAGGCTTGTAAAAAAAGGGAGGATAGGTCAAGAGAAGGGTTACACATGGTAATAGGACGGATATTAAAAGTTAGTGTTCTGGCAGGATATATGATGGGATGTGATTAGGATATAATGGAGCGATGTCAGTGTGTTTCTTGAGCCAAAATATCTCCATAGTCGAGACTGAATTGTATCATCAGCGACGAGTAGCATTCACCCTGGCCTTGACTAGCTCAAGTACTTCCAACTGCGCTTTTCTAACTATGTTACAACGCACCCTGACGCTGTTTATGGTATTTCACCAGCCTCAGGCCGTCTGATAGATGATCGACCCAAACAACCTCTCGTCCGCTGTCTTCTCTTCGACTCGCCCCGCCAAGCGAGCATCCAACAGAAGACCCCTCGACGATTCCTCCTGTTCTTTTGGAACTAACTAACTAGGCACTAGCCTGGCTTGCACATTCTTCGACCTTCCCTCCGCCTGTGTCCGTTTCGTTGGCCCGGAAAACTCCCCGATGCTAAAATGACGAGGATTAAAACAACACCCAGAGAAAGAGAGTCTAAAGGAAAGAAAGAAAAGGTATGATGGCGTGGCTTAGCCGAGCATCGAGTGCGTGCGGATGCCCTTGGGGCCCATTTCACTAAAGTAGGAGGTTAGCAAGAATGTTCACCATGAGGCAAAAAGGGAGGGGGGAGAGAGAAGCTTACTTGTAGTCCACCCTGCTCAGGCTCATGAAACGCTGGGACTCGACGGTCTGGGCGTCCATGTTGGAGTGTAGACAAAAGGCGATGCGTGCGGCGACCTGCGCACCGAGGAACATGGCCTCCTCGAAACCATTCTTGGTCCATTCACTTAGATACGATGGTAATGCCGCCGTCTTGATGCTCGTGGGCGTCTGGCTATGGAAGTGGTGTCCCACGGCAACAGGTCCACCGGTCTCGGAGCCAGCCTGGGGCGTTGGGGCGTTGTTCCCGTTTGCGTTGTTGCCGGTGCCTCCTCCCTGCGCAGCAGCGGCCGTTGTGGCAGCTTGGAGGAGGGGGTTCACGCCGCTCGAGGGAAGCTGGTGCGGCGCACCGGTGAAAGAGCCCGTTGGGGTCTGGGATCCTGTGCCAGTCGGGGTGGCCATGTTGGAGGGAAGTTCCGAGGTGAACATGGTGGCGGTGGAAGGGGAAACGAGATGGCGGGCGTTGAGGGTCTGGAGAACGTTCTCACGAAGGCCGCGCAGACGGGAGCCGTTGCCAACGAAGACGAGGTTGTCCCAACAGGCGGGACGCATGTACATGTCGTCAATACCCTGGATGGTGCGGTAGATGGCGTTGACGATGCGGTCGATCTCGCTGCGTTGTGCGAACTTGAAGCGCTCGAGACCAACCTCCATGTCTCGACGGACGCGCTTCGGTCGCCGCTCAGGGGCTTGGTTGGAGGCGGGCGCAGAAGCAGAACCCGTGGAATTAGCCTCGCTCTTGGTCTCTGGGTTCGCTTCCGAAGTTGCTGGCTTCGGGGCCTCTGTTGCTGCCCCGGAACCGTTCGTCTCGCCCTCCTTCTTCTGTGCATCCTCGCCAGAGCCATTAGTCGCGTTCTCGGCGCCCGTCTTTTCCTTGGGCTGCTGCGCGGGCACCTCTTCCTGGATAATCTCCTCGTAGAAAAAGTTGCTGTGTGTCCTCTTCGAATTGGGCAGACGGATGGCCTTTGCAGCATTAGATTCGGCCTCCTTATCGCCCTTAGCCTTCCTGCCACCTTTCGACTTTTCCTTCTCCTTCTCCTTCTTGGCGAGGAACTCCTTCGTCTGGCCGCTCGTAACAATGGCCGCAACATCTAGAACTCCATCTTCATCGCCCTTGCCGTTGCCGCCCTCTCCCTCCTCGTGCTCTCGGGGCTTGGACGCATCAGGGGCCCCTGATGATGTCGCCTCTGGAGCGAAACTAGCGGGGACGCCAGCAGTATTCTTAACGGGAAGCTCCATGAGGTCGTCTGCTGTCCCAACGTAAGGCAGGACCTCACAGATGGAGCTCTTTTTCAACTGTTCTGCCATATCGCGGTTGAACCCCTTGCCTTTCAGCAGCTTCAACAAGCTCTGGGTAAACACCTCGCCTCCGCTGATCTCCCCATCCGCCTCGGAGACTCCAAGATCGATGTGGTTCACAACACGACCGTCATGAATGGCTGTCACGTCCACCTTTTGGTATCCAATGTCAACCACCGTCATGTTCGGCCACTTCAGACCATACTGGGTCGCAATGCCGCTGTGGATTATGCATAGTGCAGGTGTACGCGTGTTCTCGAAGATATATCGGGCGATGGTTTCGCAGTCGGGTCGCTTCCATTGTGGCGAGGCCATGAGCATGATGGGAGTGTTGTGGTATGTAGTCGTGAGAAGGCCGTGGATGTGGTCGAGGAATGCCAGGAAGGCGCTCATATTGACGATGCGCCCAGCTAGAGAACGCAGTTAGTATCCAAGATATTGAGCAAATCCAAGAACACGGCTGTCTCCATCGCAATGGTTCCGTAACCGGGGCGAGGCTCCCTCCCTACCTTCAATGGGATACACAGCACCCTCGTCCTCGTCCATATCCTCAACCCACTCCTCCTCCTCCGCACCATTGACGATGGCCGTGCGCTTCGTCTTGTAATACGGCGCCCACCGTTCCCCATCCTTGAACATCCTCGTGGGCATGCGCCGGGCGGGAGGTGTCAGTTCACTGCATCCCAACTGCGCCATGGTGGTCCGGCTCCCAGGGCAGATGATGAGGACCTGCTCCTCGCGCCATTTGCCCGCGGTTCCCGACATTCTGCGGCGGTTCTTGCTGGCCGAATTCAAGAGAATTTTCTGTGGAGACGGTGAGACGCTGTTGCTGGCGATGACGGCGCGCTTGTTACGTCGTCGCGTTGGGGTTGGAGTTGGCGAAGCTTCTCTACGCGCGCGAAGAGCATATCGTGGCGTAGGGGAAGTCCAAGGTGTGGCGCCTGTGGCTGGGGTTGGGCAGTGGCTGCCAATCGCCGTGGTCGTCTGCTTTGTCGGGGTCTGGAAGATATTCCGCTCCTCTATCGGCTGACGCCCCTCCCCTTGAGGGGTGCCTTTAACGGGAGTGCGCGACATCACCCAAGTCGCTCAGCGGGTGGGAGGTCGGATGAGCTCGTGATGGTGGGAAAGAAAAATACTCTGTCAAGAACTGAAAAACAACAATGCAGAAAGATTTTTAAGAAAAGAATTGAGCGAGGAAGGAAATCGGGTGAACATTCACAGCGGCTCCTACGAATTACCAGGCGTCTGACTGGCTGCCAGTCGTGCCAACTACCTGTGCCAATGAAATCGTCAACAATAGGAGATCAGTATCATCACTAGATACATCAACCTACCAAGTTCACAAGGACAACAAAATTGATGGATTGAAATCCCACGTTATATTCAACGGCATTAAAAATAAGACGCCGCCAAAAAGGCTGCGTATCGTCAACACCTCCCTCCACCACCCAGCCAAGTTCAACAAGACCCCTTCCCTTCCAACAACAATAACTCCTCGTACACATCAAGCCACTCTCAAGGATCCGATCCCATGGTCCACATACTCGGCTTTTTTCTTTCTTCCATTCCGTCCCATCATACATCAGTATATCGATAATGCCCATTTCTTCCATTCACATGCCCCGTCCCCGAAGCCATTGTCAGCTTTGAGCTGTCCCTAAATGCAGATGAGATAAGAATGCATCCCCCGTTGAACGCCATCTTGTAGAAGCCCAGAAAAGAACCCGCCATAACATACACGTCCACCAAAGTATCAACAAAGAATGCGCAAAAGCTTCTCTCAAAAGACCCCAAGGGCCGTCAAAGATCTTGTTCGGGTCCTAACTCGGGTCGTACGCCATGTCCCATCTGCCGTGTAAAGTTCATCATTTCGTCTTTTGAGGTTATTAGGCAACCGTGATTGTGTTGGGGGTCACCTCCTTCGACCCCAGCGTCTCCAGACTGTCGTGCTTCTCGTTCATCTCGGTTCGCTCCACCTCTCTGGTTGGCTTCCTTGGAGTTTCGTCCTCAGTCATGTCGTCGACTACCGAGTAGGGTCGGTCAGAGGTCGGTGTAGTAAGCGACGATCCGTCAAAACTCCATCGGTCATCAGTAGCACCAGTGTAGATGGATGAGGTGTGCTTCTTTGCAACCGTATCCGAGCTATCCGAGTGCTCGATCTGGGGGGTATTCAGGGGCGGCTCGACACCGTTGGTATCGGCCTTTGTTTCAATGGCGTGAGACTCCGGTCGTGGTTCAGTGACCTTCGTAACTCCCTCCTTAGCCTCTGACTTGGGCTTGACATCTTCAGCCTTGTTCTCCTCGGCCGGGAAGAATTCTGCTTCCGAGTCCGAAGACCTCTCCTCAACCTTTGGTGAATCAACTCTGATGTTGGCGTGCACTGGCTCGTCAGCCTTCACTTCTCCGGGCCTGACCTTCTCAATCTTCAGCTCCCTGGGCTTAAGGTAGGGGGAGGTCTCGCCTGAGGCGTATTGCCCATCCTCCGACTTGACGTCCTGCTCGTGGAACGCCTCCTGTCGAAGGGGGCTTCGAAGACCAGTGACATCGCCGATTTCACTCTTACTTGATCGAGATGTCCGAGCAGGGCTTCTCATGGGCAGAGGCGGGGGAACTCTCTTGGGGATGTTGACCATGTTGCCCTTGACGTGGATCACGCGTGAAGCAACCGCCTGCGTTCTCGCGGGCTGCACGGCTGCCACCTCAAATACCACGGGCTCTTCCTCCTCTTCCTCGTCTGAATCGTCCTCATCGTCGGCGTCGCGGCTCTTCTTGTCATCCTCGTCGGTTTCGTATTTACTCGACGCGTCATCCCGCGACACGCGCTGGTCCACCTTCAGGGTGTCCTGCTCCATGGAAGTTGCGCTACTGTGGCTGGTCGCACCGGCAGGGGTATGGCTCCCACTGAGATGCCTGATAGGGGTCAAGTCAACCTTTGTGTAATCCACGTCCTCCTCCTCTTCCATCACCTCGGGGATTTGTGTCCGAGACGCTCGTTCGCGGCCATCCTCGCTCTGTCCCGGGCTGGGCGTTGTCTCGGGAGTGTTCCCGACATCAGTTTGTGTCCCCGCATCTGTCATCTGGCTCTTGACTGTGCGCGAAGACATATAGCTAGCACGGTTACTCCTTGATACGAAGGTCTCTATGCTCTGTCTGTTAAATTTGGAGAAGGCCGGGCTGGTAGGGACTGGGTTGAAGTCGAACTGGTTGCTGGCTGGTCGCAATCGCGAACCGGCTTCTCGGATCTCGAGGCCGGCCATCTCAAGCGCCAGAACGCCAAAAGGATCCGGGTCGTCGACGTTCGGGATGCCAAAAGCAGACCGTGGCGAGGCGGGCGTTGAGGACTTTGGCGTCGCGATCAGGGCATCACCTGGTGCGGACTCGATAGCGATCCTGCTGATAACTGCAGAGTCGTAGTCTGTCCTTCCTTCAGCCATTTTAATCACTTCGAAGAGAGGAAGGGTCTCCTCGACGTTTCGAGCAACATTGCCAGCAAGGATGTCCATCTGGGTGACGGGGCTCGAGTAGAAGCGCTCGTTCTCGTTGCCTCGCTCGGCCAGGATACACCCGTTCAGATTCACCGCCTGTGTCTGACCGCGCGCCTTCATGTAGGTCAGAACGGTGTTGCCCATGTCCTTCCACCGGATGTGTGACTCGTCTGAATCTAGTGATACCAGAGGACCGCTGGTCAGGCCAACGTCCTCGCCGAGTGTAACTCGGGGCCTCGTGATTGACTCGAGGGCAGCAAGATTGTTGACAACAAGAACGCAGTCGTAGATGTCGACACCGATGATGAAGCTAAGAGTAGGGGTATGTAGCATAATGCCCGAGGGCGGCGACCATGTGCCATCGGATTTTCGCGCAATCAGGATGCCGGAGCCCCCAGAGCCCGTCATCCATAGGCCACTTCGCATACAGGTAAAAATGGCGATTCCGGCGGCGTTCTGAATAATGCGCCGAGGTATCTTTTTAGTCACTCGCAATGGGGACCTGGGCTCGGCGGTTTCGATCTCGGGCTGTTCTTCATCCAAGGGCACCAGGTATCCGTCAGCTGCAGAAGAGGGCGCCTGTGTTAGCAAACACCTAGGTTCTTTGAAACCGGACAGGTGGCGGCAAGCTCGTGGGACGTACTGAAAAAGGACTTGAGGATGCAGGCAGCCTTCTCGCACTCGCGATCCAGGGTGGCCGGCCAGAAAGCCTCTCGTTGGACGCGGCCATTTGCATTAGCGGCGGCCGTGTTGATTTTTGCTAGGGAATGGGGGGTTGCGACGGTAGTTGCGGTGCTGGAGCGGTTCGAGGCCCAGCCGCCGAAGAGGCCTGGACGAGAGCCAGCCGACGACCTCTTGTCCCATGTAGGGAGGAAGGCGGAAACGCGCTGCATGGCGGGCCGTCTTGCCTCTCCGTCGCCACCGTCTTGGCCAGGCGGGGGAACGACAGAGAGGACGGGAAGAGGTCGAGTGTTGGTGGCTGCGGCGGTTGCGGAAGTGCTGTTGCTGCTGTTGTTGTTGCCGCCGCTGGTGCGGAAATAGCTAGTCTTTTTGTAGGTGGGCTTGTAAGAAGAAACAGTGTTGGTGGATGCTGCTGCTGTCGTCGATCTAGGAGTCGCAGCTGAGGTACTAGAAGGGACGGGAGAAGAGATGGGGGTTGTGTTGGTGGTGTTTGTCGGGCTGCAAGAGGATGCGGATGAAGAGGTTGACGAGGTGGAGGAGACGGACGACACAGAGTTGGAGTCGGAAAGGGTGGAAGCGATGCCGGTCTTGGTCAAGGCCCTGCTGCAGGGCTGTTGCGACGCCTGGAAGACGTGAGGATGCGAGCGAGCAGTCTGAGGGTGGTGGCAGCGGCCCGGGTGGCCTGCTTGTGGGAAGTGGGTGGAGGAGGAGGCTGAGGTCGCGGTCGAGGTCGAAGTGGGAGTGGCACTGGCACTGGCATGGAAACCGGCCTGTGCCTGTACCTGGGTGGACGCAGAAGAATGGGTCGGACAAGACTGGGACGGGAGGAGATGATGCTAAGGAGGAAGAATAACCTGTCAATACGGGTACGGGGAGACTGGGTTAGGTACGGAGACTTGGGGGTGGTGGGTGACGTGGGCCCTTGAAGTGGGTTCCAATTAAGCAATTAAGCCATTTGGGGGCAGGTACGGAGTACGTCTGACGGGAACGAAGTCCCAAGTTCAGAGTCGAGGAAGGTCAGGTAAAGGGACGAACAGGAAAGACCACCGTCCGAAGCAAAAAGAGAAGCGAGAGGGTGAGTGAGAGTGAGAGGGCAAGAGCTAGCCGGGGGGTGTGCAGGGACAAGGGTGTTGTTAGTGGTGTTGTCGTTTGGCGGGCAAGTGCGGGAAAGGACGATGAGCATCCAAGGGTAGAAGGGAAAGAACGATCTGAATAATGACCAGCCTCCCCAGAGGGAAAGCAAAAAGAAGGAAGAAGAAAAGATGAGATGTACGACTAAGTATCGGTACGGAAGGTCTGCGAACTTGCAGCAAAGGAAGAGAACCAGGAAGAGAAAGAAGGAAGGGGACAACCAGAATCGGGCTTATGCTTCAAAGTGTTGACGCCTTTTTACCCTTCTGACTTCTGGCTGGCCTGATGGACGGGAGATGTGGCAGGTAGGTATCTAGGTAGTGCTTCGTAGGTAGGTATCAAATGACACACCTCTCTTTTTTCGTCCTTCGTCCGCCTCCAAGTCAGGTACCGGATATACGCCAGCTTGGCCTTTTTCATCCCAAAAGAGCCCCCCGGGAAATCCAAGGGACCCGTTCAGGTAGGTTGGTGCGGGAGTACCTAGGTACAGTACCTACAAAGAACGCCGCCGCCCAGAGGTCCGGCCAGTGCAACAGTCGCAGCAGCAGCAGCACGACCAGGAGTGTGCCCAGGAGTGGGAACAAAAAGGAAAAAAGAAAAAAGGTACCACGGACTAGGGAACGGCAGTGGGTGTGTGCGAAGTGAACGAGAAAAAAAAAAAAGAAAACGTCAAATGGGGCAGCCACTAAAAACTTAGCGGTGGAGGAAGGGGCATTCGTGATGGAACTGGGTTCTGGTACGGATACTCAAGAACACCATCATTCATCATGCCCGGATGCCGTTGTGGATGGTGGATGGGTTATATACCAGGCAACTATACCTACCATACGTTGGTCGATGATGATGATGAAGGGAATTTTCAAGCAAGGTGGGAAACACGAAACATGGAAGAAACAAAAAATTGCATACCTTCTTGTTCAATGTCACTGTTCCAGTCGTCGTTGAAGTCGTTGTCGTGGCTGAACTATTACTCCCGCCTCCCCAGCGAACGAAACTCCAGCCGCCGCCACTATTGCTGCTGCTGCTGCTGATGCTGCTGCTGGTGGTGGTGGTAGTAGTAGTAGTAGTAGTAGTAGAGTTGTCCTTCTTAGTGTCTCCTCCCTTGTTGTGGTTCCCTCCACTGTTGCGGTTATGGTTGCTGTTGTGGTTGCTCGACCAGCCGCCAATGCTGCTGATGCTCAACTTCTTCCTCGCCATCATCCGTTGTCCGTCCGTCTTATCTTTTTCGCTCTGGGTCCTCAGCTCGCGAGTCGCTCAACGGGTTTCGGCGCGCTCAGACGGTCCCGGTCTGCTGAAGCGGGGGGTGGTTAGCGTCGGGCTTGAAAGGCCAGCCAGGGATTCTCCCACAGCTTGCGCAAGACTCCGTCAGGTCTATCCCCACTACCCTGGTCCAGCTGGCCCAGCACGCACATGGCTGCTGCTTCGTCCACTGGAGGGGGCTTGTCCGCGCATGCGGGTGCGCTGACCATGCGAGTCGAGAGGGTGCGTGCTCGCGAACGTGCCGAGCCAGCGCCGGCTGGACGCCAGCCCCGTCCCGAGAAACGCCATGGGGAGAAGGGGGGGAAGGCTAATAGATCTCGGATAGGTTGGAAAAGATGTGGTGGCATGGGAGGGACGGGATGTGTGACGGGCGCTGGGGGGGGGAGCGGAGAGTAGTAGGAGATCGTGATGGGGCCATCGTGATAGATAGGTAGTCTGATGAAAGAGCATGGGTAGGAGATGGATGGGTAGGAGAGCCCATGATGCCAGGATGAGCTTCAATTGAAGTCGAGATGTTGCCTACCTACCTACCAATGGGCGACAAGGGACTTACTTGCTTGGGAGGGGAGATTGAAGTGGTTGATATCCCATCCCAGCATCTGTAACAGAAAGAGAACAACAAGACAGCCCTCACACGTACCTGTTTGAACAACGTTGTCGGTTGTGTCCCAACGGCTAACACCATCCTCCTTGGCTCCCTTCGTCACTCGCTCGCTCCTTTTCTCCTTTCCCTCGTTCTGCGGGCGGACGGACGATCAGAATCGTTGGTGATGGTTTCAAACAAGTCGTCAGGGTTCGATAGATTGCCTTGAGCCCTTGGGTAAGGCGACAGATAGCTGCTTCACGAGAAAGTCGGAAAGGATGACAGACGGCAAATTGGAGATTGGACAAGTGAAGATCAGAGGGAACTGGGAAAGTCAGAGTAGGACACGAAAGAGTTGGACATGAAAGACATTTCCCCTTCCCTTTCCTTCTACTACTCCTCTTCTTCTTGTTCTTCATCTCGCCTTTCTCCCAGATGACTGCCTCCCCTTCACCCCTTCTGTCGTCTTTTCCGTCTCGTTGTTGCACCTCTCTCTTTGCTCTCCTATTCTTTCCTTCCCCCTCTCCTTCCCCCTCTCCCATCCATCCCACCC
>JABFFI010000992.1:0-17449 GCA_013623725.1 Fusarium robinianum | reverse complement strand
CCCCCGCGCCCCCCCCCCAAAGAAAAAGGAAGATGAGCCATCACATCCTTCGCCCAAATTCTTGGCGTGGACGGAGAATTACTTCACGTGACTTCGCAATCTAGTCGCGTCGCCTCTTGCCCAACCCACCCGCGCGTCTTACTTAGCTCACTCCGCAAAGGCATTCATCCACTCGCGTTAAGAGCTGTCTCGCTTGTCGTTCACTTACACGAACTCAGGTCGCAATTGACGACTTGTACAACCCATCAACTCCTTGGCAAGATACATACTCGGCTCCACGGTCTTCGTGATGCCCGACTACACTGGCACGTCCCTAAACTCCCTCCCAACACTTCAGTCAGTCCCCTTTCATCCTACTAACAACCACAGAGGCCGACACTATCCGCATCCTCGTTGCTACAGACAATCATGTCGGCTTCGAAGAGCGCGATCCTATCCGCAAGGATGACAGTTGGCGCACCTTTGACGAGATCATGAACTTGGCTCGTACTGAAGACGTAACCATATCCTCTCACCTTTCTCAATCATCCATCTCCCCAATCTGACATCATATAGGTCGACATGGTCCTCCTAGCTGGTGATCTCTTCCACGATAACAAGCCCTCCCGCAAGTCGCTCTACCAAGTCATGCGTACCCTACGACAAAACTGCCTCGGCATGAAGCCCTGTCCCCTCGAGTTCCTCTCCGATGCCGCCACAGTTTTCGAAGGTGCCTTTCCCCACGTCAACTACGAAGACCCCGATATCAACATCTCCATCCCCGTCTTTTCCATCCACGGAAACCACGATGACCCCTCGGGTGATGGAAACTTTTGCTCTCTCGACCTCCTGCAGGCGAGCGGCCTGGTGAACTACTATGGCCGCGTCCCGGAAGCCGACAACATCGAGGCAAAGCCTATCCTCCTTCAAAAGGGTCTCACGAAATTGGCCCTGTTCGGCCTCAGCAATGTCCGTGACGAGCGCATGTTTCGAACCTTCCGAGATAACAAGGTCAAGTGGTTTAAGCCAGGTGCACAGTCGGGGGAGTGGTTCAACCTTCTCTCTGTCCATCAGAACCACCACGCACACACGGCAACCTCGTATCTTCCCGAGAACGTGTTGCCCGATTGGCTTGATCTCGTCGTATGGGGTCATGAGCACGAATGCCTCATTGACCCAACACGAAACCCGGAGACGGGGTTCCATGTCATGCAGCCAGGCTCCTCGGTTGCGACATCCCTGGTGCCTGGAGAGGCGGTCCAGAAGCATGTTGCCATCCTCAACGTCACTGGAAAGAAGTTCAAGGTGGAAAAGATTCCTCTCAAGACAGTTCGTCCATTTGTCACAAAGGAGATTGTCCTTGCTCAGGATTTCCGCTTCAAGGGATTGGAAACAAAGAAGGAAAACCGACATGAGATGACACGAAGACTAATGGATGTCGTCGAAGAGATGATTCACCAGGCCAACATGGATTGGAAAGCGATCCAGACAGATCACGACGCCCTCGAAGAACGCCCCTTGCCACTCATCCGGCTCAAGGTGGAGTACACAGCACCCGAGGGGGGCCTATTTGAGTGCGAGAACCCTCAGCGCTTCTCCCAGCGCTTCGTTGGCAAGGTTGCCAATACCAACGATGTTGTCTACTTCTACCGCAAAAAGACATCACAGCGTAGGTCTCACCGTCATTACGCGATACCTGCAACCGCTAACTTGACGTCCAGGCAAGACAACTGCGACAACTCCGGCTATAGAAGACCTGGTCGACACCAGCGACGCAGTCAAGGTAGAAACCCTCGTCCAAGAGTTTCTATCAGCCCAGTCCCTCAAAGTGCTTCCCCAAGGCCCCTTTGGCGACGCGGTGACGCAGTTCGTAGCCAAGGATGACAAACATGCCATGGAGCTATTCGTGTCAGAACATCTCACTGGTCAGGTCCGGCAGATGCTGGGTCTCGAATCTGACGACGAAGATTTGAACAGCGCAATGGACATTTACAGGACGAGAATAGAGAATGAGCAGGCGAGCGGTGCTCGTACGACGCAGACAGAGCGGAAGAGAGTACTCAAGCCCAAGCCTACGACCTGGGATAGCGAGTTCGATGGTGAATGGGAGAATGCACCGGACGCGTGGGAGTACGAGGAAGTAAGCCAGGCAGTCAGCTCCGCACCCTCGCGAGTAACCGCGAGGGGGCGAGGGAGAACTGCAACGCAAGACCTAGACCTGATGGACGAAGACGATGGCCCACCAGTCAAGAAGACCACGAAACGAGCACCACGCACCACCAAAGCCGCACCCGCAAAGAAGGCCCCAGCTCGCGGCCGTGGCCGCAAAGCAGCAGTCCAGGAGAGCGAAGAAGAAGACGTGGTCATGGACTCAGACGAAGCGCCCCCGGCACCCGCACCAAAGACACGCCGCGCAGCACCGGCGAGAGGTTCGGCCAGAAGCACCGCTACTCCTTCGACCGCTGCTGCTCCCGCGCGGAGGACGACGAGGACGAGGCAGACAAAGCTGGACTTTTCTCAAAGTGCCGGGACGCAGAGCAATGCGGTGGAGATTAGCGACGATGAGATTTCGGATGGGGAGGATGCGTTTGAGCCAGCGCCAAAGCCGGCGACTAGGTCGAGGAGGAGGTGAGAGTGTGGGGATGAATACCCTGGGGGTAGTTGAAGAAAGTTGTTATGGTGAGCTTTCTAAAGAAATGGACGTGATGATGAAAATGCGTTGGTTATCGGGTACTAGGTACTAGGGAGAGGTGAATGTGACGGAGAGTTTCGGCCGCTGAAGTCGGTGTAACGGTTGCGTTGAGTGAATATGAGGGGAAGGAAGACGAGAAAGATAGGCCACGCAAAGCCAGAGGATGTTTGCATCGTATTCTCATCGCCACTGTATCTTGTCTACAAAATGCGTCACTGACAAGGAAAAAGAAGATAGCGATCTTGTCTCGAGACAAAAATATAAGAGACAAAAATATAAGGAATGCAAAAAAGAACTGCCTGTATTTCACAGGTGGCTGGAATCTCTCCCGCCGGGAATTGAACCCGGGTCTCAAGCGTGACAAGCTTGCATACTGACCACTATACTACGGAAGATGTTCAGGCGTTGATCGCCTGCTGTAGCGGGGGTTGTTGGTGGGAGGTCCAGTAATGGGAACTATATACTCTAGATCTTTGGCGAAGATGGGTTGATTGATGAGTTGACCAGGTCAGGGTTGTTGATGTCTTTTTCTCTCTTGCTTCCTCGTCGTCATTTACCTTCTCCTCCACCATCGGCTTCGTTTCTTCTCAGGCGTATCCCATTAGCCTTTCTACACTTCTGCAGGCCTTCATCACCACCAAAGTATCTTCTCTTGTATGCACATTGAGTTATCGTTATCCAACCGTCTCTTTGCACATGTATCTACCTCTCCGCAACCTCAAATCCATCCCCTTCACTCGGCATCTTCTTCACCGAAACTCACTCTCCTCCGTAACTCCTGGTCCAAAACAACTCCACTTCAGACAACTCACAACTCCACAACGCCCTCTACTAGACCATCCCCAAGCCAATAACCGCTCAAGCAGCTCTCTTACATCTCCCATTATTACCTATCCCTCCTCTCCCTCTCCAAACCCGGAACGTCATGTCAACTCCGCCCTTCGAAACCATACCATCATGCGGGGTAGCTTTCTCACCTGGGAGCTATCCCATTGGGGGTAAACCCCGTCTCCAACAAACATCTGATTCACGCATGGCGCCGGAGTTTCCGCCGATGATGGCATCCAGACGACCTCCTCCCTCCCTCCCTCTCTCTCTTTCTCTCTCTCTCCCCGCTTGTGCTCGCGTGCCCGTGAAAGGTTAACTATACAACTCCCCGTCCCCCCATAACACGTAGTCCATCTATTTAACCCACCACAACCCAACATCTCGCCCAACTAACCCACCCTCATCACCAACCCCATCACCAACCGGATACACCCTCACCATGCCTCCTCCCTCCCCCTCCAAGATCCGCCTCGCCACCTCTTCTCCCGGCACCCAGTCCACCACTGCCTCCACCATCGCCCTCATCTCCGAGCTCGCCCGCTCCGCAGCCGCTCTGCACGTCGACATCCTACTGCTCCCTGAGGCCTTCATCGGTGGCTACCCCCGCGGCAGTAGTTTCGGCTGCGCGATTGGCGGTCGCTCCTCAGAGGGCCGCGATGAGTTCGCCCGCTATTGGGACCAGGCCATTGACCTTGGTGATACCGTGGGGCCGGGGGGTGGTGGCGCTGGCGAGAGGTGGGTGAAGAGGCAGTTGGGCGGTGCTGATGAGGAGCGTGGTGATGGGTCGAGAGAGGCGCTGGAGGAGATTGCGCGAGACTCGGGTGTCTTTATAGTTGTCGGATGTATTGAAAAGGCTGGAGGAAGCCTCTACTGCTCCGCTGTCTATGTTTGTCCCAAACAAGGCATGCTTGGAAAACGTCGCAAAGTCCTCCCCGTTCGTCCCCCCCCCCCTCTCCCATCATCTCTCAACCTCGATCTCAATCTTCCACTAACACCCAATCAGACCGGCTCCGAGCGCCTCATCTGGGCTCAAGGTTCTCCCAGCACACTTCGCGCCGTCAGTACCACCATCCGCGGCACGCGCATCAACCTGGCTGCCGCCATCTGCTGGGAGAACTACATGCCGCTCCTCCGACAGACGCTCTACGCCCAAAACATCAACCTCTACCTCGCCCCGACTGCCGACAACCGCGACGCCTGGCTGGGTCTTATGCGCACCGTTGGTGTCGAGGGCCGGTGCTTCGTCGTCAGCAGCAACATGTGTGTGCCCAAGCAGGACACCAACGCAGAGACGGCAGTCCCGCCGAGGGCGAGGAGGAACTCGACCATCACGGAGGAGGGCTTCGAGATTGCCCTGCCTAAATCTCCGCCGCGTCGCCGTCGTCGCAAGTCTGTCTTTGACGAGGACGGCAACGAGATCGTCCTCTGCTGTGACGAGGACGGCAACGAGATCGTCCTCTGCTGTGACGAGGATGGCGAAACCCCAGCTCCGCCACCGGTGACCTCGGCCCGCACGCAAAGCGGCACCGGAAAGCCCGAGTTTCTATCTCGCGGCGGCTCTTCTATCGTCTCTCCGTTTGGCGATGTCCTCGCTGGGCCTCAGTGGGAAGATGCGGAGGGCATCGTGTTTGCCGATGTTGACTTCCGCGATTGTATCAGGGGTAGGCTGGACTTGGATGCTGCGGGCAGTTACTCAAGGAACGACTCTTTTAAGTTCAGCGTTGAAGGGTTGGACTTGGATCCTCTCCCGTACTGATGGGGAGAATGTCTTGTATCACTTGCAGTGTTTGTGTACATCAGATTGTAATAGTGTGAAACGTGTCTCTGTAGAAGAGATAAACCAAAGCCCATCTATGATATATACATACAACCCATGCGCGAGAAAAACGCTGGTGGCCATGACAATGCTCCCGAAAGATACCCAAGCAAACCAAACCCTTAATTGGCGTCATCACTTGGTGGAGGTCGCTTCCGGTTGAGATCGTCCAACGACCCTTGGCCCTCTTGGTTCACCTCGTCCTGTTTACGCAGTCTCTCGAGTGCCGCATTCGCGAGGGCATCTCGTCGACTCATGCCAGCAGGCGGCTCGTTCCTAACACCGCCCAAAACGAACTCTCCACCCGTCCATCCCCCATCATCCTGATGGCCCTCCTCTAGCTCGGCGTGCCCTGAGACGACGTACCGCGAGGACTCGCCGATCGTCTGACCACCCGACTTCCAGTCAGCTTCGGCCACCTCTCGCTCGATCTGGTGGCACAGGTCCCAAAATTTGCGGTCGTGTGGTCCATGGACGTTGTGTGCGAGCTCGTGGCAGAGGGTCTTGCGGATGGTCTTGTAGTCACGGTAGCCGTCGTGGGCATCCGTCCGTAGTCGCAGCTCAATGACCTCTCCTTGATTACGGTTTAAGCCAAGTGTCCTTGATGTGCCCTCGTGGGTGGTCTGGGTGTGTGCGAGGGGCTCCATCTCGGTCAGCAGAGAGACAGTGAACTTGTGCTTGCGCATAGTCGCGCGGATCCCGGGGTCCTCCTTGAGCCGCATGAGGAGCATCTGACTGCGCTCCGGATGCGGGAGACCTCGCAAGGGACGAACTTGTAAGAACGTGTACTGGGAGTCCTCGACGCGCTTTCGTGTTTGTCTGGCTGTTACGTGCTGAGCCTTCCGAGCCATATTACGGCGGGCGACTCGATCAATCATCTTATCAACGGCCTGGACCTCGGCTGCGGGAGAACCGACGAGGGTCAGAGGTTTTCCCTTGAGTTCCTGGAGCGGCATGTCGGGGTTTTTGAAAGGTGCCTTGAGGAGCGGACACTTGGGAGCGATTATCTTCTGGTTGGTGACGGGGATGTCGAGACTGGCCTCGATCTCGTTGAAGAGATCAGTGACGGTAGCGTCTTCAGGGAAGGTGAATTCAAAGACGACCTTTCGGTGAGTTACAGAGAGAGTGAGCCATGAGGACTCAGAGATGGGGGCGTCATCGGACGCTGGTAGGTCTGCCATATCACTGTTTTGTATGATGTGATATGTGATGCTTGGGTTGTTGTGAAGCTACTTTCGGTGATGAGTCTCGTTGAAGGTGCGCCACTAGAGATGGCGTTTTGTGTAGGGTAAGATGATGACGAGGTAGCAAAGTGAGAAGTACCGGTATGTGAGGTAATGTAGATGAGTGAGCCTAGATAAGATCAGAGAGTAGAGATTGGACATGAGAGGTTGAAATAGGCAGTAGTTGACGTTGTGTCATCACTCCACTCACGACAAGTTGGTAGAAGGTGGAGGTAGGTATTAACATATAAGAGAGTAATCATGCACCAAAACGTTGCGGCAGGTTCGGGCAACTTCGATTGATGCTTTGTAATGGGGTCTGATACCCGTGTGCCTGCACCCTTCACTTCTAACCAGCTACCTACCCTAGAGGCGGGTATTGATATTTTGAGCCCATGACGTCGGATTATCCGAATTGATGTTGTCAATGGAAAAGAAAAGAAAAGAAAAGAAAAGAAAAGAAAAGAAAAAAAAGATATAGACCAGTATACCGATATTTGTATGTTTAGATATTGGTATAAATTATGAAGGAGGTATGTATTGATTCCTCTCCTAATTCGCCATGGTCAAACTTCCAGCACTCTGTATCGAGACGGATGCTGGTTATGGGAGTCAGTTTCGGCGCGACACCCATTGAGCAAATGAATTAGAGGAAAAGGGAAATACGGTTGCTGATTTAATATAAGCCTGCATGTATGGGTATTGTTGGCCTTTTCTCTTTGTGTCATCCCTTTGTGTCGCGAATCAAAACACCACAAGGACCACCACGAGCGAGCGCAAGTTTACCTGCTCCCACCCACCTTTGTCATGATGATAACTAGTCGCTACCTTCGCCAAGGTGTGAAAATACCGAGAGATTGTGAAAGTAAATCTCAATTGACCAATCTATTAATCCCTCCTCTCTATTATACCAAGCTGGCTAGCTGCCTACTTTAAAGTCCATGGATATCAACGATTCACCAGCACAAGCACCAGCACATCAAGATGGATTCATTCGTGTCCCAAAAGAGAAGCACTAAAAAACCAAAACCAAACAGAAAAAAAAAACAACAACACAAGAACGTGCCACCCTCACGCCTTATAAACCCCAAACCCCTTGGCCTTAAACACAAGAGTCTGAACAACCAGCCTCCTCGCACTGACATGAACCGCCTCATCGTCTCTTTCGTTGGGGATTGGCAGGTTGGTTCCCTCTCCAATATGCCTCTGGATCGAAGCGACCGAGCTCGTTTATGATCTCCCTCATCTCGGCTCTCTCCTGGGCCCTCTCCCGGTCCGTTCCATCGACGCCTCGGTCGCTCTCCAGCGCTCTTGACCATGACCCCAAAACGGTCTTGACCTCTTGTACGATGGCATCGGCCTCACGTCTGAGCTTCTCGCGGTCGGTGTTCGTCATGGCCACCGAGTTGACGCTCGAGGCCAGATTGAGATATCTCGCGTACATCTGTCTTATCAGCGAAGTAAGGGCCAAGATGTCGTCCACGGTTATATTTTCGCTCGTAGTCATATCTTTCTCGGGGGCATAGAACTCGGACCGTTCGTTCGGGTAGTAGAGCTCTATCTGTTTTCGGAAACGTTCCTCGCTCAAGTAACCAGGGAGCAGCGTATTACTGCTGGTCACTTGGCTGGCGCCGTCGCGCATTTCCTCAACGTTCGCAATGTCATCCCCAGCAGGACGGACATGGGCTCTCATCTCCTTCTTGTACTGGAAGAACTGCCAACCGCCCCAGAGGATGGCCCAGAGGATAACTATACTAGCGGCGACGCCAGAGATGATCTCTTCCGTGTTGCGGCTCCCAGCCTTGCTTTGCGAGGCATTCTCGATCACGGTCGCGTTATCCGGGATGTTGGTATATGAGCTGTTGTATTTCCCTCCAACGGCGTAGAGATTGGGGGGGAAGTGACCGATGCCCCATTCGACCGTGCTGAGGTTCATGAGCACGATCCATTTCGCTGGGTTTGTCGTGAGGTAATGTTCGCCTTCCCAAGACTCCATTTTGTCTGGCTTGCCGTTTCAATTCGCGCGGCGGGTAGGGAGGATAAGGCGAAACCGAGAAAGAAGGAGATGATGAGAGAAGAACGAAGGTAATGTCTAACCAAGGTAATGTCTATGGACGAAGAGAGTGGTGGGTATTGATAGCCACTGACAATAAAGCTGCCACAGTTACCTAGATAGATGATGGTTCCCGTCCTTCTTTTCCGAAGCCGAGGAGCAGACCGAGAGACAGGAGGGGAGGCGGCTGGAGGGGAAGCAAAAAAAAAAAGAAAGATTGCAAGACCTGCCCCTACTCGTCGGCCGAGCATGTGGCAAGGCGTAGAGGCGCAATGGGCTGTCTTGACGGGGGACGGAAGGGGTGAAGGGATGTGTCAATGGCTAGGGTAATACCTCCTACGGAGCGCAACTCCAGAGTAGACATGGATGGATATGTGACTAGGGAAATGGAACAGAATCGACGCTACTGCTGCTCCTCCGGAGTTGTTTGCACTGCCGCGCCCTCAGCCTTCGTATCTATGGCTTCCTTTCTCCTCATTCCCTGCACAAGTCTAGCTAGGCTGGAAGGCTCACTTCAACCGCCTGCAGCTTTGCGAAATGCGCCCTTTCCAGGCTTTCCAGGACCGTGGCTGGGCCAGCACCACATGATCTTCAAAACGCCATCCCAATTCAATAGTCTTGCAGCTTCCTTGCCGCTCCTCCCTACCTGCATACCCAGAAGGCAACTAACAAGGCAACTAACTGGCAAGGCAGGTTGGACTATGCCTACCACATACTTCTTCCTACGTATGCAGGCAGTCTGGATCCTGATAGCCTGATTCTATACAAGATGATACATCGAGGAAGATACAAGAGGTACATTTAGATACAAGCAAGTCAACAATCCAATTAAGACCCCTGTCAAGGCCAAGTCGACTACCCTGCTCCCGGCCCGTAGATCTGCACACCCTCCCTACCTGAATCCACCATGGCACCTACGAGGTACCTACTTAGGTAGATATGAAATAGGTACCTACTACCTAGGTATTCGTAGTCCCGGAATTGCACTCCGTACCCCGTCCCCTCACTCCAACCTCTGGACGTTCATCTATCGCGCTCAACCCATCAACTCAACTCGTGCTCAGCCTGTTATCCGCCCATCTCTAAATCAACGGTCCTCATTCGCCGTTTGATAGAAATGAAATGTCATGTTGGCAAACGCAATGTCCCGGTAGCGTAGCGTCTCTGCCCCCGCCAATTCGTCTCTCTTTCCCCCCCAGCCAGACTTGGAACCTCATGCCATCTTGATGAATCTCCAGAGTGAGCTCCAATTTCAGCTGGAGGTGACTGCTGCCACCCCCGCGGGTGGACTCGAGAAACTCCTCTGGAATATCAAAGATGAGCTGCACGCTCTGCCGCAAGTCCTCTGTGTGAGTGGCGCGCCCCTGTCAGTTTCATAGGCCGATTTCTTCAAAAAGGGAAGCACGATACTCACGGTTTTCTGGCTGGTAGTCGGTCTGGGTTGGTGGTTCTTTAGAGAACCTGGCCTCGTCTCGTTCATCAGAGCCATCGATGAAGATGACGATTCGCCCGGTCCTGGGGCTGTTGCTGCTGAGTTTCTTGATGATGGTTTGGGATTTTGTCATGGGCGGTTTTCGCGACTTCGGATCGCGCCATTCGATCAGATCGCCCTTGGTCACGAGCCACTTGATATTCTCTCTGGCCCTGAATTTATTGTCAAATGTGTCCTTGTACTTCTGCTTTGCCGCGTGCGCAAACTCATGCCAGGGCTCTGCGAGAACCACACCGGCGTGATAAGGGCAAGCCACTGCCAGAGGAGGAGGCGTACATCCCAAGCCGAGCCCGAGAAGCACGCCTCCTTCAGCGACGGTCGACCAGTTTCGCTTGGGGTGCGTCCCACCCTCGCGATCGGCCTCTCCAGCCTCCGAGGCGGCGTGAACGGCGATGCCCCTTTCGGTTGCATATCTAATGATGCGACTCAAGAGATATTTACTTCGAGAGAATCCGCCGTCAAGAAATATTGCCTAACAAACCTGTATTAGAGAAAGGGGTTGAATTGGACACGCGAAGATGCGGCATCGCCCAACTTACTGAAACTTCTCTTCCCCCTGTTGTGTCGACGGCTACAATTTGGTCCCGGATTAGTCTTATGATACTTTCTACAGAGGGGCGGAACATTTCCTCTAGATCGGCGCTGGGAAGCAAGTTGTGAGTTCAAGTGAGTCTTATCGCAGGCCGGGCCAACGTACCTAGAAATCTGGAGCAGCCCGTCCCGGATATTTCGGCTTTCATCGTTCCTCAGGCCAATATCCTCAGGGAGGATGAGATTCTGAATGTCATCGCGATGCCCAGGCCGTCTTGGCCCTTCGAAAGACTCCTTGATAGGTTGGAATCTCTCCAGCACGGTATGGACCTTTTTGCTGGGCACAATTTGATAACTATGGTTGCCAAGGTCCTGGGTGGATATCGATTCGATAGGTGGCAAGCTGTTATAGGTTTCTTCACCCACTAAGAGACGATAGTCGTCGTCGGTGAGTTTCTCGCGGAGATACTTGAACAAGAAGTACCTCTCGATGTGCGTCGCGCCATGATGCCCACCTACGCCATGACCGCGGTTAGCACATTGACTCGATGGAGGCTGCGCTTCAAAAGGGTTGTCATAAATACTAACTGCATGGTTCTGTGATTCTCTTGAACCTGAAATGGGGATGGACATTTGTGACTTTGTACGCGACAAGATCCTTTTGCGCCTTGGTCAGCCTCTACTCAACTTGATGGCCATGAGGTCTCAAGACTTACGACTGTGCCACCCCCAGCGTCAACAACGATGAAGGGCTCTCCCTGGAGGAAGTATTAGCAGATAGTGGCAACCGATGGTTTCCAGATAGTGACGTGCCGGTTGGATTTTGTCCGACATGTTTTCCTCCGCACGCCTCATGATGTATTGTGCGCATGCTTCGGGCTCAGATACGAGACGAATGGAGCCGATTCTACTTCTGGAAAATGATTCTCTGAAAGCGGTATGAACGGCTCTAAAGGTGTGATTTCGTGCTCGATAGTTCCATTCCTAACAACAAAAGAAACAGAGTCAGTCAGCTTCGGCTTGGGCACCGATCGTGCAACGGCCCCTGGGGGACGGGGGGGGGTTGTTATTACCGCGGGATGTGTGATGACAAGATCGAAGGCAAAAGCCTCAAGCTCTTGATCACCCTGCCGCTGGAACTTGATAGTGTTGTGCACCTGTTTGGCGACATGCCTCAGATAGTCCATGACAACATCGGGAGGGCCCCGTTGAAGATGAAGAGGGACAGAACGTTCCAAGCGCCAAGCATTGTATCCCAGCAAGGGGGCATGCTTCAAGGCCTCCTTCAGCTCCTTCAAAGTGTCAACGCGATGTCGAGCTTCGAGACCCAACTTGGACCATCGAATCACGTATTCACTTTCACCAAGACCGCAGCCCCATCTCTTGCCACTCGAAGGAGAGTAGGTATACCTGGAAGGCACTTTGGGATCATTCTCCCCCCAGTCAGTGATGGGATAGATGTCCCTGAGCCCCAGAGGGTGGTCCTTCTGCTGTGCCCAGGCGACGCCTACGAGTCCTCGTTAGCGGAGCCGTGGAACGGGGACTGCTAATGTGTCTGAGCTGGTCGACGGGATGCTCACCAGTATACGTCGTCCCATAGTCGAAGCACAGGACGAAGCGATAATCTTCGGGGCGTTGGTCGTTGGACGCCATGACAAGGCCAGCTCGTTCCGTGGCTGTAAGTGGTCCTCGAGAAGGAGAGCGGCGAAGGTGACGACGGTTAAGGAGCAGTAGGTGGGTAGAGACAAGCGGCGTTAAATACCAATCGACCCATGTACCAGAACGGCTATGAGCGAAAACGGGGGACAGCCCTGGTGCTTCAACTGGATGGCGTTCTGGAGGCATGCCTCCCGACTTACTTACTACCTAGGTAAGGTACCACCTACCTACCAAGGTACGTACCCAGACCCTGAAATGTCCCGTCTGAGGTGGGGGAAGGGGGGGGGGTAGTTCCAAGGGTTGAGGCCGAGGGGTGAACCGATGAACGAGACAACGTGCCCAGGAGATGGCACGGTGGATACGTACCCGCTCTGCCTTATCAGGCTTCCCCAGGACGGGATGGAAGGGAGGAAATCCTGGCCAAGCACTGCCTCCATGTCTTTAGTTACCCACCATCCCCAACCTCACCTCTGTTGCGGTAGCTAGGTATCACAACCTCCTTACACCCCCCACCCAGCTCCAAAGTACCCATTGAGCTACCAGCAGGATGGGCTGAAAAGCGACAATTGCCCGGTGCGGCGGAGGCGACGCATCCCTCGTTGCAAGACCAGGGTTGAGATGCACCGCCGACGCCATCGACGGGAGCTCGGGGGGGAGGGCTCTCTCATTCAGCCTGGCCTGCGGCTGTTGTTTCTTGGATCTTCTACGAGTTTTATCCATCAGGATACTTGGCTGTCTGGAAACCTCTTGCGCTGTGACCCGATTCCTTTTGCGAGCGCGGGTTTGTGCCGTTAAACCTGCGGCCAAAAGAGTAAAAACTCCAGCAACAACAACGTCGATTACCTACTGAGCCATCCATTCTTTCCTGAACGCGACCGTTTTGCCACTCGTTCGCCTGCTGTCTCGTCATGTCTCCATCACCACCATCGGCCTACCAAGTCACTGATCCTCCAGTGGTGAAGAAATCCTTCCTCAAACGGCTTGTCCCGGGCCGTTCCAAGTTGGGGACGACAGCCTCTCCGTCAGATCAGCAGCTGCCAAGTCAACCGACACAACTTGTTCACCTGCAGGCTTTCTCCATCGCCCAGAACAATCAGTTCAGCGAACCCCAGGCATTCGGAGTCCAACCTGAATCAAATCAACCGCCTCGTCCTCTGCCTCGTCAACCGCTTCCTCCATTGCGACGACTCACAGACACGATAGAAGACGACTCTTTCTCTAGTATACTCGACAACATACAGAACGCTCTCAATCTCGAGCCAGCCCCGGTGACAACGGCGACAACAACGGAGCCAACATCACGAGAAGTGATAACAGGGAACACAGGTGGATTAGCTGAGCCTACTGTTTCCGAACTTGACACGAACACGTCGACATTGGCGCTCACGACGACTACGCCTCCCACAAGCTGGCTTGAATCAGAAACCCCGGGCGGACAGACCGCTGGCCACCAAGCGACAGCTGGGCAAGCTCTCAACCATCTCGACATTTCACATTACCCAGGCATGATGAATGGGGGCACCGAAAATGTAAGCATGGCTGTCCAAGGCGCTCAAGCTGCGACGCAAGGTTCGTCAATAGCTTCGAAGTTCTCATTTGGACAGCGCAAATTGCCCAAGAATGCCAATGCAGTCGAGATTATCAAAAGGTGGAACCAGAGCCTACGAAACTTTGCAAAACAGCACAACATCCACACGTCGATTGATCCCCAACAAGGAGACATTTTGGACGTTGTGCTTGGTTGGATGGTGTGCCAATTGAACATACACCAGAGTGCGTTCCAACCTCTGGACAAATTTATAGAAGACTACGGTATCCAGCTGCCTCCTGGTGTTGGGAACAGCTTGGAGAACGTGCTTCATTGGATGAAGTGGCAATTGAATAACTACCAGAAAGACCGTGAGACAATTCATGGGTGGTGCCAACGCCTGGAAGCGTTTGGCCAAGAACAGAACATTCCGCCACCTGTTTATTCCCAGGGCTATGATAGCTTGGGAATCGTGCTTGAATGGATGCTGGGGCGATTAAAAGATCATGAAAATGCCATTGCGCGGAGGGATGCGCATCACCAGAACTTGGGCGACGCCGAGCAACGAAACATCAACAACATGATGAGCCTGCGAATAACTTCCGAGGCGGATAAGAAGCATATCCAGAGACTGGAGAGGGAGGCAGAGAATGATAGAATGAGGCTTCGCGAAAAGGAGACGGAAATCGGACGTCTCGAGGCCAAACTCGAATCTGAAAAGGAGCGCTGTCGTGTCGCGAAGGAGGAATTGCTCCAGACAGACGAACAGTTTAAAAAAGCCCTAGCCGAAAGGAACGCGGCACAAAGGTCACAGCAAACTTTGGAGGGAGACAACCATGGTCTCCGCGAGGCAAATGAAAGTATTGGAAGGACTCTGCGGTGGACAGAGGAGACACTCGAGGGGACGGTAAAGGAGCGGGACGACCTTCACCACGAGCACAACCAGTGTGTTTCAGCTGCTCAGCACCGAGAAGAGCAACTTAGAACCACCAAGGCCGAACTCGAAACCGCACAAAGAGACTTGGGGACAGCAAGTTCAGAGCTCGATGATCTTCGACATACACACAGCTTTTGTGTTCAAAATACTGTGAGCTTGAAGCAGCAACTCAGCACGACTCAGAAGGATCTCGCAAATACACAACAGGCGCTAGAAACAACTACAAGCGAACGAGACACTGCCCGAGTGGAACACAGTTCCTGCGCTGAGAAAGCTTGGCGCCTGAACCAGCAACTCACGGGAACTCAGACGGATCTCACCAAGACGCAGGACGCCCTTGCAACAACCAAAGGGGAACGGGATCATTACCTGAAACTAAAGGACCAATACTTCCGCAAGAATACGGACCTGCAATCTTGGGTCAAAGAGGAATGGGCGCGCGTGGAAGGAGAATTCCAAAAGACAGTTCAGGGGCTTCGGGAGCAGTCCGACATCGAAACCGCTGAGCTCCGCAGCAGGTTGGAAACGTTGGACGAGGAACACCAGGCTTACGTGTTCAATCTCAGAGAGGAGTATGGCGTGACAATCAATTCGCTCCAGATGGAGATCAATGGCATGCAGGCAAAGTATGAGAAAAAGCTGGAGCAAGACACCGCTCGACTTCGGGGTGAGGTCAAAGGTCTGAAGAAAACCATGGTCAACTACAGCAACAAGGATGACTACACGCCGATGGCGGACGATGGATTCCGGAGCAGCCTCCAGTCCCTAGGGCGTCATGTGAACAACCTCATCAACTTCGTCCCTCGTCCCCAGACACTCTTGTTCAGTTCAGAGGTTGACCCAAGCAACTTCTTGGCCCGGACTGCCCAGCTCGCTGGCGCCCAGAAGGGTGACCGAAACTGGCCAAGGTTTGTAAGGAATGTCTGCTGGCAGGCCGTCGCGCGTGGTTTCTTTGGCCGTCAATCCGGATTTGGTGCCTTGGGATGTCCTGGCTCTGAGGGTTTCGACGTGATAGATCCTCTGTACCGGCTCTGTGCGGTACCGGGATCTCGAAGTAAGTCTAGATGAATACCCATGCGTCACCCCGTACCTTGGCTGGCACACTGTATTAACTTGAACGGCTTTCTAGATCCCCACGGTTCCGACCTCGTGCTTGCTCACACAAAGGAGTTTGACATGTGGCGTGCTGGTCTCTTCAGCGCCATTCTGAAATCAATCCGGAGCGACGAGACCGGCGGGAGCAAGTACGTCCGCCTCTTCCACGCCAATGTGGAGGCCGTCACGAAAGACCTGTGCGACTCGCTCTCGAGGCTGATCAACAGCCCCCTCGACCCAAGAGCACAGGAGGAGATCAACGGGTTCGTCCGGGGCCTCGGAATCCTGGCGTTGGAAATGGGCTCACAGCGAGCCCATGTGTACCTCGAGACGTGCGCCCATGGCGATGTCGTTAGCAGCGACCGGTTCACACATGAGTCCCAGGTCGGACAGGGTACGATGACGGCAGATCTCATGACGCAACCCTGTATCAGGAGAATTGGTAATGGAAGAGACGATTCGACAAGCGAAAGAGTTATTGTCCAGGGCGATATTGTGCCACTGGAGTTGGAATATTGAGCCAGGGTCCAATTCTTGTTACTCTCTGTTATCTCTTGGGGTATTTTCTCAGTCTGTTGTTCCTTACATTCGTTGGGTGTAATCTCTCTCTCTTGTTTCAAGCAATTCTTCTGTTCACTCTATGTTGTTTGCGTTGTGGAAAACGGCATGGATTACCAAAGACTAGGTTATGTCGACGAAACCTCATGTACTGCAATAACGAGGCAATGGATGGGGTATGGTGGATGGAGTAGTTATGGGCGGAGTGCCATCGAATTACCAATGCCCTTGGGTGCATGCATGCATCGCCTCAGTCGTCAGCCAGTCTTGACTTGCAAGGGGGGGGGGGGGGGGGGGGGGGAGAGGGGGAGGTCTCTGGCATCCCCAGAAGATACCCCGACCACCGATGCGTCTAGATCCCCACCCCAGCTCCTTCAACTTGTCTCGTGTTCAGCAGGGCTGACATGCGGCTGAAATAACGAGCGAGGTTGCTTCGTTCGTCAACTCCTTCCTACGAAGTACCTACTTGTGCCTCACCCCGGCGTGTCGAGACGGACGACTGTAACCTCCACGCAACCCTCGTCGATTACACCACCGTCACCCAGTCTTCAGCCATTTTCAACCCATTTTCAACCCATTTTCAAGCCATCCGACACAGCCATCAAACGACCATCATTCACCAAGTCCGGACAGGCTCATGTTACCCTGATTGGATCTAAGTGTTTCTCCCCCTCACCCCACGACGACAACTCACACTAGCATTGATTCAGTTGCCCCAAGCAGTGAGACGCCCCTCGACCCTTGCAACAGACGCCACTATGGGGAAGCGCCAATGCAGCCATTTGCCCAAACGTCACCTTATCGCAGAGGAACCCAGGCGCTTCCTCTGTCCACTCCTGGATTTCTGACTGCCTTTCAAGGTTGCCTTGCGACCAACATGCAAGGCAAACAGGGCTTGCATCCTTACTGCCCCCGGGAAGTCGTTGATAGGGCCAACCCAAATGCCGAATCCCTCCGCGGCCGCAGCATTGAGACTTGAGACTTGGGGGCTGGATGAAAGACACGGCAAATGTATCGAGTTGTATCCGAGGGTACTTGAAGTGACTTCGAGTCAACTC
>JABFFI010000991.1:0-25292 GCA_013623725.1 Fusarium robinianum | reverse complement strand
CCCCCCCCCCGGCCGCCTCTCGGCTTGCTTCCTTTCCTTGAGCCACGCCCTTGATACTTCAAACCTCGTGGCAGCCAGAGTCTCACAAAGCTGTGCTCAGCAGACAGGGCCCCCCGAAGCGTCAACGAGTTGCTTGCAAACTTACGTCGTACCTCGATTGGCCCTTCCGCCGCCGCCTCGCAGTCCGCCCTGTCCGCAACCGCCCCGAGCGTCCCTCCAGCCATCAGAGAGATCCTCCAGATCCCAGAGCTCCCAGCCCCCCGCCCCCGTCGCGTTGTTCGTGAGAGGTTCGATGGCCATGGCAGGAGACTTCCCGCTGGTCCCCCTCCGCCGAGGAGTTGGATCGTCCGCCAACCTTCCGATTCCTCTTGCGAGGCCCCCTCTGCATCGCGGAACAGCCTGGCAGATACATCCTTGCCCGGAACCTATCTTCCCGACCGTGGCAGTCTGATAGATATCGTGCTGCAGAAGCTGGCGCATGACTGGGGTTTCCATCGAGTGTACAATCAGTATCATCTGTACTTCGTGCCCAACCACCTCAAGCCAGCATTGATACGCTTCGTGGGCGTGGCGAGCGAGGATGGCCTGTCGCTGAGCGACCTCAAGGCCATTCTTTTGCCGCCGCCGGACGCTTATGACGAGGATGAATTGGATAGTCAGAATACGTCCAACCTTGAGGTCAACTACCTTGATCTCTCTGGCTCGGTCGGCCGCTCCATCAGACTGAAGGACGTCAGTGACTTGTTGTTTCCAGAAAGAGATGGGGAGCTCTCCGCTGAGCCCCAGGATTCCTGGGATACGGCAGAGATCATCTCTAGTCCCCCCCGATCCCTGCTTCCCAACCTCACGCACTTGTCGCTCGCTCTCGACCCTCAGCACGCTTCATCTGCATCCTGGAAGCAGCTCCTCGCGCTCTCGTCCAAAATCCAATCCCTCACCCACTTGAGTCTGGCCTACTGGCCCGACCCGTGTCTCACTCCCCGGGCCCGCCTCGCGACCGTGTCTTCTCCCCAGGGGAATCGTATCCCGTACGGCGGCACGACCCTCTACTCCCATTCGCTCGACCACGACTGGAGCGAGGCCCTGCTCATCCTACGGATGTTCAGTAAGAATCTCTACGCGCTCGAGTTCCTCGACCTCACAGGGTGCTCTCCGTGGTTCAAGGCCTTGATGGCCCAGTCTGGCCACGACTTTGTGGACTGGGCTGGGAATTGGGGCAAGATTACCGAGCTGCGACTCTACACGGGATGGGCACCCGATGAGGAAGATTCACCGGCCGAGAAGGAGCGATATCGGGAGGCCGTTAATTTGGCTAAGAGTGTTGAGAAACACATCAGGTCTGTGAGGGCTGGCAAGGGCAGGTTCATTGTTGTGGATAGAGATAATTTAGACACATAGAAGACTCAGTAGGTAGTCATCACATACAGCCGCAATTTCTGCTATCGCTATCTTGACTTGTTGGACAACTTTATGGTTGTTAGTTGGCCTATCGCCTAGCATCCCGCGAACCGCTCGTTCTGGGCAATTCCCTCAACTTGCCAACGTTGACAACGTAGCCCCTATTCGCAGTTGTAACTCGATCGAAACCGGAGATCGTGTCGAGTCGGTGGGCGACGGATATGACTGTGTTCACAATGGTCTTTTGACTATAGCCCTTTGGCTATGTCTTCGCCATCACCTCGTCAGCATACTACTTCACGTCTTTCCACCTCTCCGGTCGCTGCAATAACTTGGTATTTTACATACCTTCTCGTCACTTGTTCATGGTTCAAGTGGGCATCTGGCCCTCCACGCTGCTGAAGGACGTTGTATAGCTCTCGACAAGTCGTAGCGGATCGGTGATTCGGATCGGTGATTGAGGTGTTGGAACTCGCGTTGAGGGGGTATAATGGAGGCTCCCGATCGCGATGGCCCTAGATATAGGGTTGCGGAGGTGGAAGCGGAGGACGCCGAGGAAGAGAGAGGAAGAATTTAACGTTGCGTACGAGGGAGGGGATGTTGCGTTCAGCGAGTGGATGTACAGACTTAATTGCGGAGGAGTTTAGGAGAGGGGTTACTTACCTGCCTACCTACTTCCCAGTTCGACCGACAATGCCCTTCTTCTCTTTCCTGTCTATAGCTATTCTACTTCCGCCTAGAAGAGTTCATACTTGATACTATGTAAGGCATCTTAGTTTTCAGGATGGCTTTCCGACCCTATCAGTCCCTGCTTCTCAAGGCGGTTCTTCCCTGTTGAAGCCAGCGCTTCAGTGGAAAACAACGTTTGGTTATAGGACTCAACTGGGGTTTATCTCGATACTATGGTCTTCCTGTCCCAACTCCAGCGAGTATGCGTGAAACGAGTCGACAAATATCTTCCCCTATCAAAGTTGTTCCGTCCCCCAGAGCCCACCCCAATACCTTATGAGGATCGATGACAGGTAGGCGGGAATCAGAGTCCACCATCTGGTCAAAGGCGGCCCTTATACCACGATAGTGTCCCATTAGCTGCACATGCTCTTCAGTAATGACCACCGCGTCCTCCTGGTAGAATCGGAAACGGGACGTATTGCAGGCGGCGGCAATTTGGGCGCAGTAAATGAGCATAGCTGCCAATCCGGTTGCTTCAGCGCTGGCAATAAAACTGTCTAGATGGGTCGGCTCGGGCTGGCCGGCGTCTCTTATCTTGCGAGACATAAGTCTGGGGATGCGATAGACTGATGATATCTCGAACTCGACTGCGGAATGAGAACTCGGAAATGACGTGACACTCAAAGTAGGGGATGAGAGGTGTGTGAAGGCATCCCTGCTGGAGTATTCAAAACCTTGAAATATGACCACCCTGTCCCTAACTTTTTGAACAACCTCGAGCAATCTTGGATCGTCATCGTCCTGAGCCTTGTAGCTTGGGATGCAAATAAGCTGAGCAAATGTGTTGGCAGCATGTTCAATGGCCTGGTTTCATAGTTAGCGACGCATGATTGCACGTTGCCAGAACGTCAGTTGAGAGTGATAGGGAACCATAAGAGAAGAACAACTCACCCTGACAAGGCTGCTAGCACTGGTCCGTAACATCCTCGAACCAACATCATACCGCCCTACTTTGAAGACGTCGATTGAAACATGTGGGCATAGACGGCACAATATGGTGGCCATGTCCGTGCCAATGTAGGATGTGGTGGTCTGATCCGATGTCTCGTAGGCGATTCCCATGCGTTCAGCAGAGTCGTAATTGATCTCGTCGGCGATCTTTCCAACCAATTGCCCCTTCAATCTGTTCACGCCATCGCAAAGAAGAGCAATCCTTACGGGTTTCTCGGTGGTTATGTGGAACCTCCTCAACCGCTCCACGAACTCATCCACAAAGGTCTCCTTGGGCTGGTGGGAGATTGCCGCCGCAAATGTAGACTTGAGTACTAGTTTGACCTCGACATCGGGATGCAGTGCACCCATCCGAAGGCGGAAGTCATGTAGGGATTTTGCTCTACGGCTACTGGTTTCCAGGCCCTGTTTAACTCGTTAGTCCTCATACTAAATCTCGACGGCGCACAACCCGACAAACATTGAAGTACAGAGGGTTCATACCATGTCTTGCACTATCACCTCCAGACGGGTCAGATTGCGAAACTTGGGCAGTCCGTCTGGCTCGCTCCAGGCCCTGAGCGTTGTGTTGTTGCCGCCCCAATAGAGGCGCAACTCTCGCAGCCCTGGGCTTGCGTGGTAAATGGCCTGCGGGCAGATGTCAAGCTTCTTCCAGTCTAGGACTTCTACTTGGAAGTCCTGGAGTGCCTCTTCCAGTGCTTCATCACTGTGTGACGGCTCCTCAAGATCGTCGATGACTACTTCAATGATGCGTTCAACACCCTTTTCGCGCAGCCATTTGAAGGCGAAGGCCAAGTCCCTGCGTCCGCGAGACGGTTCGACTGGTCTGCGTGCAATGCGTCCCTGAAAGTCAAATATAAATCTTCCGAGGGAAACTTGTGCTAATATAGGATCAAAATTAAACGATTGGAAGGTTTCCTTGAAGAGTTGGTGGCCGATGGGGGACTCAGATGGTCTGAACTCGAACCAGAGCTTTTTGTCTGCATCTGTTAGCCAAGCCCTGAGAGAGCGTGTGTGAATGAGAAAAGAGCCTCTTGGATGATTACCGATGTGTTGGTCGCCGTAAAGCAGTCTTTTGGCCAATTCGCGACGGTTTCGACTCCAAGTCCAGCGCAGAGTCTGAAGCTTCAGCTCGAGTTGCAATTTCTTCCCTTCTTCAGTTTCGTCTGTAGTGTCCGAGCCTCTTGGATGATTACCGGTGTGTTGGTCGCCATAGAGCAGCATTTTGGCCAATTCGCGACGGTTTCGACTCAAAGTCCAGTGCAGAGTCTGAGGCTTCAGCTCGAGTTGCACTTTCCTTTCTTCAGTCTCGTCTGCAGTGACTCTGTCGGGAGTGTCACCGTCGGTAGTGTCCGAGCCTCTCAAGCCTCTCCAATATTCGTGTACAAGGTTCGAATATACCGAGCTTTCCGCTTCTTTCCAATCGGAAGATTCCAATGGGGCTGGCCTGGTTTCCTCGTTGTATTGGTAGACAGAGCAGCCGTACGGTTCACGGGAAATAGCCTCT
Source organism: Fusarium robinianum (assembly GCA_013623725.1). Taxonomy (NCBI): domain Eukaryota; kingdom Fungi; phylum Ascomycota; class Sordariomycetes; order Hypocreales; family Nectriaceae; genus Fusarium; species Fusarium robinianum. The sequence continues at coordinate 20,704 of JABFFI010000991.1, read as the reverse complement.
AACGCGTGGCCACAACGTTGAATGAGCAGCCTGACAACTTTGAGTTGCGAATAACCCCGGCGTTCATAATGGACTGCGCAGTGCAGAGGCGTGAGGCCATTCGTGTTTTGAAGAAGCAGTGTCTCCTGACTTGCCAGGTTGATCAGTCTCATCAACAGCTTCGACGGTGAGAGAGGCCGTCTCCTATTAGATGCCAGTGCGAGATGAAGACATGTGTTGCCCTCTGTATCCTGTATGCGAAGTATTTGGTCTAGATCTCTATAGTCGCTGCACACGACTTCGATCATTGAGACGTACTTCTTCTGGATGGCGACATGGAGCGGTGTCCGGCCGTCGGCAGGCGTCAAGGAAAGATGATCGGGACACCGTCTGATGAGGAATTTCGTCAAGGCCTCGACGTTTGCGGGCTGGAGTTCTGCAATGGTACTGAGGAGCGAGAGTCCACCAACGTCCGAATCCCAACAGCCATGAAAGCGATGGGTAAATTTCTCACGGTCATCCTTGGTGTCGAGCTTGATTTCTCCTGACTGCACTTTCTCTACAATGCCACGCCACTCTTCATAGGGAGTCTCGCGATTTTTCTGGTCGAGGTCATTGTCAACTTTGGCGCTCTGGCTCGCGTCCTCCTCGCCCGTCTCCGATGCCTCGCTTCGTCTTCGGCGGCTTGGACCTATTGGATACTTTTTATCCCGGTCATCGAGGTCTTCGTCGCTCAGTTCTGGCATTGAGCTCTCGGCGTCGCTGTTCTTTCGATATCTCTCCATGGTTGTTGAGGATGGCATAACTCACCTAGGTAGCTCCAGTGAAGTAATTCACCCGCATCGCTTGTCAGCATGGCGCTGGTCTTCGGCTGAGCTGACAATTTTACGACAGGGGTTAATTCAGCTCATGCATGACACTCCGTAGTTACTAGCGGGCTGAGGAATGAGAAATGAGAAATCACAAGCGCGCTACGCACGCCGTCAACACCCTCCCTCCCCTCTGCGCCGTCAGGATATTCCTCTAGTCTCACATCTTGTGATGGCTGAGGTCGAGGTACTGTAGTGCCCTTCAACCGGAATGGCTGCCAGCCTCATTATCTCGTTGTCTTTGGCAACGGGTGTATCTGCTGCCATTGCCGTTGACTCGCCGGATGACTGGGACGACTTCACCAACAATTTCGCGACGGATCTTGCCCCAATCATTGTGCTATTCGGCGAGCAAGCAACAAAGCAGTTCCTGAGCGAGTCGACCAGCTTTCTAGACAACATCATCTTTGGCATCGCTCCTCTCGGAGTCCTTACCGCCGTCGTATCTGTCATCCGCGTGTACGGGAAGGCGTCTCTCAAGGCTTTCATAGGTCGCGCCCAAGAGGCCCATGGAGCAGCGGAAGCCGAACTTTGCTCGTCAACCAGTGAGGATGTCTGCGAGCTCTGGTCGAATGGAGGCATCTGTCGCGTCTTTGGCCGCCCATGGATCCTGGAGTTTTTCTACATTCGGGGCAACAAAGTGTTTTATCCCCAGCTCAGCAGATCAACCGGAATTAGTTTCCGTCCAGCTCCGTGCGGCATCTTTCTCCCGAAAGAAGCATTATGTGGAAATGCGGTTGATGCCGGGCTTGGAGAGACTGAAACGACTCATGTTGAATCAAGCTGGGCTGAAATCGACCCTAAAGACATTCAGCCTGAGGCAGCGGCTCTGGAAGGTGGTAAAGCGTTGCGATTTGCTCCGCATCCTAACCTGTCGCTGAACATCGGCATCAAGGCCCTGCAGTGGGAACTTCTACTCGGCGTCGCCGGGTTTGGCATTATCTTGCAACTTAGCTTCTATGTTTACGCAACTTGGGCCACCTTTTTTGCCCCAGAATTGTATGAGGGATCAGCAGCTCCGAATCTATGGTCGTTTGTGCTTGTTACTTCCGGGACAACCATGCTTGTCGTTGGCATGATATTCTGCGCTCGGCTGATCGAGAAGAGGTCTACCGAAAGACGATTTCGGGAAGAGGTAAAGGCTCGACAGCTTGACGATCTCCTTTAATCCTTGCTGATGGTTTCGTTCTCCCTATTAGGCCTCCGCCCCAGAAACCGTCATGTTCTGGGTGCAACCTGGCGGGCAACGCATCGGAGACCAACTCTTCAATGCCTTTGCATACTCGGAAGAGAAAACAGCGTTCATGACCTCATGGAAGGAAGAAGTTTATATGGAATCTGAGAAGAGATATCTTGAGTTCGGGGCTACTGCCGTTGTTTTTTGGGCTGCCCTTGTTCTCTCGACGTTCGGCTTCGTCTGTCAGTTCCTCGGCTTCCGTGGCCTGCATGGCTCAATCGCCTTGTACCAACTTGCAGTTACACTTATCATGGCCATCATTAGATCCTTTCTTAGAAGCAGGCGTCTTGGGCGAGAGAAGAATAGACTGGAGGTTTTGGAAAGGTCGGTTGAAGGCCATGAGCTCGACTGGCAGGCTCTCCACCTCGAAGGCCATGTTAAGCGACGGGAATCCCATGATCCAGGTGAGTTAAGATCTTTTCTAAATATTGCAACTTCTTCTCCATCTTTGCGCTTTTCTGACGACTTTCTAAGAACCAGAATCTGGAGACAGCGAAATGGGGGCATGGTTCATCGACGACCAACCCACGCCCTTGCAGCAACCACCATCTGCCGAACCCCATGCCGCCAACATAGATGTCGGTCCGGGTGGGCAAATTGTGGGATTCTGTATCAAAATAGAAAGGAATATTGACGCCTTTGAGAGTGCCGCCCAAGCCCTAGAGTGGTTGGGGTTCAACGAGCAAGCAGGAGACGGCCCAAACGACGCGGCAAAACTCGTACACTACAGAGCACGGCTGGCATACCTGACAGATGAAGCCGTAGACTCACCTGAGCAGCGATGGGATACCGCTGTCCGTCAGATGGCAATACGGCTTCAAGGCGCGATGCAAGAGTGCGCCGAGTACGTCTTTTCGAACATGAAGCTCAAAAAACGTTGGCGAGACGCCCACGCTTTGCTCTGGTCGACGACATGCCGTCTATCGCACCCGCCTTGTGATTCAAGCTCAGATCAAGCCCCCCCTTCCCTTCCAGTCCAATTCCTCATGTGCCGTAACGCGGGTCGCTGGGAGATAAGTAAGTGGCAGCTCGAGGCCGTTTTGGGGTTGTGGTGTTGGTCGCTGCGGGATGAAGAGCGACTCAAAGACTCAGCGAGGAAGAAGGTATTCATGCTAGGCAAGGAGAGCGATAAGAGCAATCTCATCTCCGCGATACGCCTTTGGATTACGCAAACTCACGAAATACTCGAGGATCCAGTCCCCCTTTCCCCGGGCGAACCACCACTTTCTGAGAGCGATACGCAGTTTCCAACTACCCTCACCATTCCACTCACGAGCCTGAGCTCCCAACCAAACAGCGAAGAGCAATCGTTCGACGGGGTGTTGTTATCGATTTGGACCAAAAGTTCGCTGCTCCAATTGCTTGCTCAGGACATCTTGTCCATCTTCATCAGCCGGCTTGCAGATGTGCTGGAGCCTCTAGAGGGTGTTGAGCCTTGGAATCAGTCACGGGGCGGTAGGGGCGTGAACGACTCAGCAATGAGGGCTTCTACAAACTCACACGTCGCTTCTATTGTGGACATTCTTGTGACAGCCGGTCTCGGTTCTCGCGAAGATGCACTCTTAACCATTATTCCACCGCTCCTTCAACGCTCGAAACTGCCCAGCCTCGATTCAGTGACGGAAACCCTACTATTGACAGCAACCTCTCTCAGGCGGAGCAATCAGCTCGCCCAAGCCGAGAGCCTTTTGAGGTGGCTAGTGCAGAGTGCGACTCCAAGGCATAAATCGAGAGCAATCAGAAGCCTGGGCGAGGTATATCGAAAAGGGATTCAGTCGCCGTACCCGTCAGACCAGGTGTTCGCCAACACCAGCATCAGGAGGGAGAAAGCATGGCTAGATGATCTTTCGGAAGACATCTTAAGTCTGAAGGGGGTGGATCAAGCTCTAAATGATTATCGATCAGCATGGGTCGATTTCAGGGGCATCCTAAAACAACACAGACGACTCAAGGGGAAGCTTGCGACCTTACTAGGCGATCTGCTCAAACAACCCGCGCGCCCAAGAGGTTTGACTCTGAGCACCGAAGTGAATTTGAGAAGGGAAAGGACACAAGACGTCCTGCAGGTACTACAATGGGCAGTCAAAGGCAACTGTCCAGAACTGATAGAGGATTTGTGGAGTGATCCGCGGTTGCTGGTTAATCGAAGCGAGTCAAACGACGATCATGTGAAGATTCAGCCAGCGCTGTTTTGCGCCATCGAAGAATCCTCAGACTCAGAAACATTGAAAGCCCTTCTCGAATGGCCGAATGTGAACGTTGACCTCTACTATGGCAACGACAAACAGACACCACTCATTCTTGCCTGCGAGAAGAGAAACACAATGGCAGTCGAAATGTTGCTCAACCATGGCGCCGACATTACACTTTCTGATAGACATTCAAGAACTCCGCTCTTAGCGGCAGTCGAGAAGAAGAATGAGGACATAGCTAAACTCCTTGTGTTGGCCGGGGCAGATGTCAATCAGAAAAGGTCGGACGGCGTGTCGGTGCTGCATTTGGCTCACGAACTAAGCGCCGAGCTTGTAAAGCTGTTGCTGGAACATGGCGGAGATACCGATGTACAAGGCATCGAAGGCAAGACACCACTATCTCAGGCAAGCAGCGCAGGTCGAGCGGATGTGGTGGAGATACTTGTGAGCCACGGTGCCGACACAGATGTGAAGCACTTGGGACACACACCGCTCCACATAGCGGTTGAAGCTGGGCATGAGGCCGTTGTTTCGAGGCTATTGGAAACACAGGCAAGCTCAGAAGTTGGTTCGAGAGGAAATCTCCTCCACTCTGCTGTCAGACAAGGACATCGGCATATACTGGCTCATCTTCTGGAGTATGTGGTGAAAAATGGAGCCAACGTCGATAGAATAGACACAGAGGGTAACACGTCTCTGACACTTGCTATACAGAAGGGGGACGAGGATGTCGTCGAGCAACTTCTTCGAGCCAACGCAGCTGTCGATGGGATCGGTCAGAATGAACTCCAGCACCCTTTACGTATGGCAGTTGAAAGGGGGTGCACGAGCATAGTGCAGTTGCTGTTGCGCCACGGCGCAAAACAGAATGCCGGGAGTTGGGTACAAGAAACTACCCTCCAGCGGGCCGTTGAGTTGAACAACCTTGAAACTGTTACCCTTCTTCTACAGCACGGAGCAGACGTGAACTTAACAAACCACATGGGCTATACGCCCCTGATGACGGCCATCGAGCGTGCCCGTCTTGAGATCATCCCCCTCTTATTAGAGCACGGGGCCGACACGTCTTTGAGATACAGCAGCGGTTCAACTCTGTTGCTCAAAGCTGTTGAAACCTGGAATGATAAGGCGGCGAATATTGAATTCCTGAAGGGGGGAAGGAATAAGGACCGAGTTCGAGCCGGGAAGAAAAGACAGCTTCAAGCTCAAGTCATTTCGCAGCTGATCCTTGAGGGTGCGGATATCAATGCCACAGATGATTCTGAGGCCACGTTCGGTAACCCTTTGCACGCGGCAGCACACTACGGACGAGAGGATATTGTCGAGATACTGCTTCGTGCTGGAGCCGACGTAAACGCGCGCTCTGGTAAGCTTTGTGCAGCGTTGCAAGGAGCGGCCGCGGCTTGGGATGACGAAGAGATGGTGGAGTTGCTCCTCGACAATGGGGCGGATGTCAATAGCAAAGGAGGACGGTATGGCAGTGCCCTCACCGCTGCCATACATCACGACCACTGGAGGGTTTTCCGTCTGCTGGTAAACCATGGGGCTGACATCGAGGACCGAGGCGAATTCGGTCAAACGGCACTGCTGGGAGCGATCAACCATGGAAGTCACCGCATGGTCGAGATGCTCCTGCAAAAAGGGGCCAACGTCGAAGCACTCGATAATGATGGTCGAACTCCTCTCCTACTTGCAGTGAACAAGGGGGATGTTGAGATTGCCCAGCTCCTGCTTACGAATAGCGCAAATATCGAAGCAAGGGATATGCAGGAGCGGACTCCATTGTTGGTGGCAGTGGATAGGAGGGACGAGACTATGATTGAGCTGCTGATCTCTATCAAGGCTGACGTTAATGCGACTGGGGGAATGTACGGCTCTGCTATCAAAGCAGCCGTGTATTGGCGGAGTGATTTGGAGAGGAGGTTGCGGCAAGCTGGCGCTCGACATCCCTGTGGCAGATATCGGTCCAGAATGGCGCCTGTTCTCCATGACTCGGAAGTTGACAGCGAGGGACAGAGCATAGATACACTAACTAGCCAGCTAGACCCCTCCGCCTCGGGGTACGTTGCTGTGAATATGTATTGATCGTCTCCAGGATGGTCCTTCAACTACCTATCCTTTCTTCCCTTGGAAAAGCGGGGCAACGCTCCGTCTCTCACCGGCGTTCTCGGCCGGAACCTCGGCCGGTCTGGGCGCCGGTTGTGCCCCTCTTATTGACCCGCTTTCGGGGGTTCGCACCGGGAAGGTGGGCCAATTTCTCTCCCCTGCACAGCACCTACCTGTTGATACATAAGGTACGGAGTACGATGAGTGCCTATAGCCCGTCCCCCATCCTGAGGCATGCATCGCCACATTGAGTCACTCGGCAGCACAGACAAGGCGGATATAAAGTCGGGACATTCAACTTTTCAAATGTCTCATGTCTCTCAATCCCGTCAACACTCATCAATGATATGCAGGCGGGATGTGGTGGTCGAGTCACTCGGCGTGAGTCACTCAATAATTTCCTCCCTCGTCCAGTGGAACGAGAAAAACGAGCAATTCGTGTGGCTGGTGCGGACGCCAATGCCGCCACAACGACGTTGGGGGGACAGGTACCTGCCCGTTGTAACGTACGGGATATACTCTGTAGCTGGTGGTGGAAGGAACGAACGAACAACACGAGCAACGTGCATGCCTACCTCACCTCCCGAGGAAAAGACTTAAACCTCACAAACCACCAAATGGATGCTGGATCGTCCTTTCAAAACTGCATGATACTTCCGGAATCAATATTCACTCATTCTTCATCTTTTTTCTTCGACATTACGTCAACCATCAACCTGACACCTTCGCACCACCGCCAACATGACGTCGATGGCCTCGGAATCCGTAGCAACCATCCTCTGCAACTCCAAGCAGACGCGCTTCCACATCGAGTCTCCCAATTACCGTGAGCTCGACATCGAAGGCGTCTCCATCACCGTCACCTCTGGCGAGAAACCCTCTGGAAAGGGTAAAGGCAAGGCCAAAGCTAATGGTATCGAGATCCTCGCCGACGCCAGCCTTCGACTGAAGGAGGGACAGCGATACGCCCTCGTCGGTCGCAACGGGACGGGGAAATCTAGTAAGGGTCACCAGATACTTGATCAAACCCCTCAATTCAGGAATTGACCGTTGTCTTCTATAGCATTGCTCAAGGCCATCGCGGAGAAGCTCATCCCTGGCATCCATGAGGACATACGCATCGCCCTGCTTCAGCAGACAAAGCTGGTTGATGAGAAACCCGATGGAACGTCTAACTCTTCAAATCAGGGGGGACCAACTGTCCTTGAAGAAGTTATTGAAAAGGCCACCGCCAAACAGACCGTCGAGCAGGATATTAAAGGTAAACCGACTCTCTTGCCATATATCCTTTTTCTATCTAATCATCACACAGTCTTGTCCGACGGCATCAATGCTTCGGATCCATACAAATCCATTCGATCCCTCAGGCAGCTCAAACATCACAAACACGAGCAGCGTCTCTTCCGCCTCGACAAGGATGCTAGACTCCGCAGCGGTGCCCGTGGCATGGCCGCTCGTAAAGCCCTGACGGCCTATGAAAAGGTCGTCGCCGAGTCGAATACTTTGTATGCCATCCATCGCCATCATCTTGCTACCACTCACAATTACATAGATTGGAACAACCCAACGAAGACATCTCACCCGAAACCCTTCAGGCCGAGACCCAAGAAGCCATCGACATGCTCGCCGATCTCCAAATCCAAGTCGACCCAACCCGTGTGGCAGAGATCGAGTCCAACGCGAAGAAGATCCTCACTGGCCTTGGCTTTTCCGACTCCCTCATTTCGAAGCCCATTTCAAGCCTCTCCGGCGGCTGGCACATGCGCGCCGCCCTCGCTGCCGCTCTGCTTCAGGAATCTGACATCCTCATCCTCGACGAGCCCACCAACTTCCTCGACCTTCTCGGAATCATCTGGCTGCAACGCTACCTTCAGGGGCTTGAAGATACCGAACGGCCCCCGACTCTCATTCTCGTTTCCCATGACCGTGACTTCATCTCCCTCTGCACCGATCTGCTCATTCTGAAGGACAAGAAGCTTACTTACTTCCACGGCGACTTGCCCACCTTCGAGGCCTCTCAGTCCGAGCGCAAGCAGTACCTCAAGAAGATGAAGGAGGCCCAGGACAAGCAAAAGGCACACATCGAAAAGTCCATCGCTGCGAACATAAAAGCCGGCAAGGCGAACGACGACACGAACAAGCTGCGACAGGCAAAATCACGCCAGAAGAAGCTCGAAGAACGCACAGGCATGCAGGTTAGTGCCCGAGGTGGACGCTTTAAGCTCAACAGAGACCTCGTAGGGCATCACTTTACTGCCCGCGCAGAGATTGAGGTTCCTCCTGAGGACCGCCCTGTCGTCATTAGCCTCCCCGAGCCGCCGGACCTGCGCTTCCCCGGCCCTCTGATATCCCTCGAGGGTGCCTCCTTTCGATACTCTGCCAGGACGCCCCTCGTTGTGCAGGACATTACCCTCTCCGTTGGTATGGGCGACCGTGTGGGCATCCTCGGCCTAAATGGCGCAGGCAAGTCTACCCTCATCAAGCTCCTCGTCGAGGAGAGCCGCCCGACCTCTGGCACCGTGGCCACCCATCCCCGCCTCAGACTTGGCTATTATTCCCAGCACGCTGTCGATGCGCTCCAAGCTCTGGGCCGTATCGAACCGACTCTCACCGCCCTCACTCTTCTTACGCGTGAAATCGACGGCGAGATGTCCGAGGGTGACATCCGTGGTCTCCTCGGTCAGCTCGGTCTCCCCGGCCGCTTCGCCTCCGACGTGCCCCTGTGCAAACTGTCTGGCGGGCAAGTCGTGCGGTGCAGTCTCGCGCGTTTACTGTGGCGCCGTCCGCAGTGCCTCGTGCTCGACGAAGTGACTACTCATCTCGACTACGAAACCGTGACGGCCCTTCGGGAGGCGCTACGGGACTGGGAGGGTGCGGTGATTCTTGTGAGCCACGACAGATGGTTCATGAGGGGTGTGATCGAGGGTGTGGTTGATGAGGATGAAGAAGGGGGTGACGAGGATGGCGGCGAAGAGGAAACGACGAGGAGAAGGGTGGTGTACAGGTTGAAGGGGGGAAAGATGGTCGTTTTGAATAATGGAGTGGAAGAGTTTGAAAAGTTGATGGAAAAGAGGGCGAGGAAGCTGCTCCAGCAGTGAGCGGACGGACGATAGGGTCTTTGAGCTCGAACTGCGGTGGCGATATCAAAGCGACTGCACTATCTCATAGTGCCATGTAGGTCCCTATCTATGGGTTGAACTACTTGGGTAGTTTGTAGGATGTTGTCTGTACGTCTATACCCTCAGGTTACCAAGGAACACAAGAGCCCAGAACACACATTCGGATGCACAAGACTAAGGCATTTCAAATCTTCTTGGTGCCACATATCGCAATCATGAGTCCGGCGAGGCCCGAGACTATGCTTCGACAACACGAGGATCCGCTAGGACTCTGAGCAATCTCTCCTTGAGCACCTTCACGCTCATCTGCCCGCCCTTGGGAACCTCCACAATCGTACCGTCGATACACACCTTACGCCACCTTTCATCACCCTCCAAGGTCGTGACCCTAACCTCCTCCACCTCATCATACCCAACGCGCTCACCATCCGGCCACTCCATACCAACATGGTTCCCTTCCTCATACGCCTTCATCATGACACTCATCGTGCGCTCACCGCCGATAGGTCCAAAGTGGACGAGTCGCAACCGAGCCTGCAGGGGCTTACTCGCAGGAGAAATGGTGAAGCTGCGCTCCAAATTGGACACGAGTGTCGCGAGAACGTAGGCGTGCTTCTCGCGGGGTACGTCCTCGAAGACCTCGGAGCCCGGTCGGCGGATGGACACGGTAGCGGCATATGGATGCGATTCGCGCAGGAGCTCCTGGGCGACCATGCCGAAGCGCTTGGCGCCGTGGATGCGGTGCTCGGGTGTATCGCTCTCGTAGACGATGCTGGCGTGGAAGCCGTAGCTGGCGACGATGGCGCCGTTGAGGTGTGAGATGGAGGTTTCTTGCTTGGTGAACTGGGTGTCATCGGTGTGAGATTGTGAAGGGGTGGTGGATTTGTCGGTGAAGGTGACGATGCCGGAACCAGGGGGGAAGGAGGCCCGGAAGACGGGGAGGGGTTGGGGTGTGCCCTGGAAGAGAGTGCGGAGGCCGTGGATGAGAGGCGTAGGACCTGGGTCTGAGTAGAGCGGTTTGTGCATGGAGTGGAAGAGCGCGTTGCCTGTGCCGAGTGGGAGGAGGGCTATCAAGGGCAGGACTTTGGGGGAGGAGGAGTCGGTCGAGCCGTTGAGGAGATCGACTACGCCGCCGTCCCCGGTGAGAAGCACTACTGTCCTCGATACCGATTGTGGTTGTTCAGAGGCCCATAGGTCCCGCGCAAAGTCTCGAACAGTCTCGGGGCTCTCTGTGATAGTGGCACGGTAAGGCAGTTCGCTTGAACCGTGAGTGGCATGCGTAGTGTGATGTCCGACCAAGTCCCAGAGAGGCCGAAGGACATCTTGCCAGAACTTTGACGCCAGGCCCGTACCGGATTTCGTCGAGATGATGATATCAACTTGGTTGCTCGAGCCATGTTGGAGGTGAGGAGACAGGTCTCTAACGACGGGAAGCTCGCGTAGTTCCGTGGGTATCTCTGTCGTCTTGAGCAACAAGAGGCGGAATGGCTGATCTCTGTCTTCTGGATCTTCTTTGAGCAGGCAAATGATAGCATCCGCGCCTGAGCTTGAGCTTGATTCTAGTATGAACACGATCTCATTGCGGTCGGCTTTCTCGGGTTTGCCGGCAGAAGACCACGTAAGAGTGCTTTCCGAGAATGAAAGATGATCGACGGTCGCGATGATGGGTGCGTGGGCCTGCGACTGTTGGACGCTCATGGTGAAGAAAAGAAATGGCTGAGCCAGAAGACGAGGGACGAGGGACGAGGGACGAGGGGCGAGATAAGATCACACTGGAGTTTAGCGAAGATGGTGGGAAAATCGAGATGGGACAATGAATGAATGTGTCTGACTAGGTTGTCTTCTGAGTCCGTCTTTCCGTGGGTTGAATGAGGTGTGGAGAGGTAGATATCTGTCCAATCAGGGCACATGAAACACAAGATAGTGATGTTTAGGTAAGGTAGATCAAGTACGACGGTGAGAGCAACAGTTGAACAGGGTTGGTGGTATCATAGAATGGGAGAAGAGGAAGCAGAAGCCGCCGAAGTAATCCAACTGACGCCGTCTTGAGAAAAAAATAGCGACATAGCCGACCTCCTCTTCGTCCCGGGACTTTGTGGGTGGTATAAGTAGTTATGGGGAGGAGACAAATTGTCCACTTCGAAATGCCAAATGACAGGCGCCAGGTCGAGAACAAAAGGACTTCATCGAGCGCTAGCCTTGCTCATGGGTCCCCAGTTCTCTCGTGGATTCACTTGGTATCGCACGTACTTTTGCTCTCCTTTGCGACGGGCGAAACGAGCCAAGGCGTCATCAAAGACGAGAGTCTTCCGTAGCTCCATTTCGCTCTTGGGAGCATCATCCTCTCCGTTCGGCGCGGCGTCCGGTGCGGTATCATCGGCCTTGGCCTCCGCCTCAGTTGTTGTGCCCTGCTGTTCCACGCCCTCCATCTCCGTCCCGTCAGTCTCTGCCTCTGCCTCTGCCTCGGCTTGTCCCGCCTCCATCGCCTCCTTCTCACGTCCGACCAACCCTGCATCGCTCAGGATCTTCCAAGCCGCCGAGGATGTCTTGATGTTGGCTTCCTTGATGGGAGACCTTTGTCGGATCCATTCCGTCATAACCCACCAGATCGTAGTCCATGGCGCATCGGTCTTGATGCTTCCTGGGCGGCAATGGCTCCTTGTCGCTCTATAACCCAAGTGCATCAACGCACCGCGGATCATGTCCTCGCCAGGTGTTGAGCAGTTGACTATGCTGGCTAGCTTGCTAGGAATGACGAAGAATGGATAGTGGTCGAAGGCGGCAAGTTGGGCGTCCTTTGACCCAACAGGCTCTTGTACTTCTGGGCCAGGCAGGTTTTCCTCGAGCGCCGTCCTAAGCATTCCCTCGAGTCTCGGCAAGGTGCCATATACCGAGCGGTCAGCGTCGGGGATCTGATCCAAGAGCTTCTGGATGAACTCTTGAGAGTGAATCTTTCCAGCGTACATGGGCCCGTTGACGTGCGTCTTGAAACCGCAATGGTCGCAACGCCGATCCGCGGTTGGGCCCTGAGCCATCGAATGCTTGTAGAAAGCTCCCGTCCCCTTCTTATTAGTGCTAGGCTTGCTTCTCAGAAGGGGTTGCGTCTCCCATGCGCCACAGCCAGCGTCGCAGCTATAGACCAACATAGTCTTGGAGGCAAGGAACTTGACGGCCTGTGGCGATTTGGATATCCGGATGAAGAATTTGGTATAAAAATCAATCGAGAGGGAGAGCAAAGGCTCAATCGTTAGACCGTACCGAGCTGCCGATGAAGCAACTGCGTTTAGCACGAGTCGCAGACCGGCTTCGTGAGAATGCATCGCCTTGACCGGGATTCCGCCATACAAGGCATATGTCTTCTCGCAGTAGCTGTGTCCAGCCCATACTGCGCTATCCGTGCAGGTAATGCAGAGCAGCCCACCGTCCGACCTCACAGCCTGTACGGCAGCATCGAAGAAAGGCGCAGCAGTACCATACGGGTCCAGGTCGATAACGTCGAACTTGTTGGCTTTCCCGGGGTTTCCCTTGGCATCTCTGTTGGAAAGATCGTCCGCGATGGCGCGGTACATATGACCGAGTGCATCCCCCTGCAGTACAGTAATTTTGTCATCGAGGCCGTTGTGTTTGACATTCATCCTGATCGTATCTGCTGCGGACGCGGACAAGTCGTTGGCCTTGACCGAGGTCACAAAGGGCAGCTCGTGGGCGTATCGAAGAGCTCGCAATCCAGATGCTGACAAGGCATCTAGAATCCGGAACTGAGGCGTGTAGGGCTTGGTTTCCTCCAGCTTCTTGGGCACATCGGGCTTTGGCACATCGGGCTTTGAAGATTCCTCTGTCGTTTCGGTGGGCTCTGCAGGCTTTTCATCGTCGTCCTCTCGCTTCCTCTTCTTGCCCTGCTGTCTATTCATCCGCGACTCGTATTGAACCCTTCTCTTCTCGAGTTCCATCTCGCCATACGTCTTGATCGCAAGAACAGAGAGGTCGCGGTTGTACTGTTGGATAGGATTGTAGAAAACCTGCTGGACCTCCCCGCGATCTTCTCCGATTTTGGCGCCTTGGGGCACAAGGATTGTCGCCTTTCCTTCCTTCAAGGTTCGATACTCCTTGCCATCGTGATTGACGGTCTCGGTCTGAACCGTGTTGGCGGCCATGGTGGGAGTGGTGGTGGTGTAGAATCGATGTCGCAGGAATGTCGCGTCGCGAAGAATCCGACGGTCGCAAAGCAGATGGTGAGTCGAAGATATGAGATTTCGGCGACCTAAAAGTACTGGTCCAAGCCTCGCACTTACGCGAAAAACTGGCCGTAAACCTACAACGAGACTAGACATGCACACGCGCCGCGTTGCGAACTATAGAATTGGGATGGCCTAGGGGAGCGGAATCTCAAGCAAAAATAATTTTGAAAATTCTGCCGTATCCCACCAAAGGCGGTGAGAGGTTCGGTGCAGTGCTACTATATCCACTCCCCTCTCTGCGACGCATGTTGGCTTGGAAAAATACCCCCCAGGCATACCCAACCCAGTGTTGATCATGGTTTCAACAAGATATAGACGGGGAAGACTATATTGAATCTGTGTTTTTACCAAACCTTTGGGACGGGGTGATCGTTCATATGCATTCGTGTCAAGAATAATCGAACCATATCGGTATGTGTTGTCGACTGAGCTTCGATTCTTCATCTGTAAGACTCCATGACAGGGAAACATGAATAATTCTTCACACAAGCCTTCCGGACCTCTCTCAGGGGGCTTTTTGTCTCTAGTTATATCCAAAGAAGAAGAAAACCCCAAATATGAGGTGGTCCTGCCTTATCTCAATGGTGTTAGTGTTGCGCCCAGTTCTTCCTGCCATTGACATGACATAATGAAGCCCAATGACGGGAGTTCAGCTTCCTTTCCTCTTGATCGAAGATGAAGAGTTGCGGCTCCCAAGGAAGGAATGAAGAAGTATCCCTCAGTAGTAGTCTGACTCTCTCCTCTTCTGAACATCAGTCTACGTTCTCAACCCTTCCATCTCATGGTTCCTACGCCCTTGATCTGCGAATACCTTCGTTTTACGGAACTCCAACTGATCTTCTATTACCTCGTCCTTCTCTTTACCCTACATACCAACGTCCCCTACCCTGAAAACCCGTAAGTTCCATGGCGGCTATGAACGCAGCGGAATGTGATGTCTCTGACGGAGTCCATAGCCCTGTTCGATGAACATCAACTCCTCTCATTGCCATTCACTCGGTCAAAGTTGCATTTCCACGACCCCAAAATGTCGGGGACATCCAAGTCCAAACCTCTGCCATCTCTTTCTCGGCTCCCGCCTACGGACGGCGCTCGATCTGCTGCGTCGAGCGAGCAGAGTAATGCTCCTCCAAACTCCGGACGATCCCAAGACGCGGACCAGCCCGAAGTCCCTCGACATAGATTCCTGACCCCTGCTGAATGGGCCATCTTTGCCAACGGCATTGGGGCCCTTCGAGATGCAGAGCGCCATTCTGCCGTCCACCCTGTCTGTTGGTGGTGGTCGCCAAAGGGCCTTCCGCCGGGTCTCTATCGAGACGTCGTGTATAACCGTGCAAAGTCGTTTTACTTCTTCCACGTTGCAAGCATCATCCGATAGGGTCTCATGATCGTGCAGCTTTTCCTCGGAGCCACCCTCACAGCTCTGGGTTCCGTGAGCTTCCGTGAAGGCACATCCATCACCATTCTAGGCGCTGCGAATACCATCATCGCGGGCCTCCTCGCTCTGCTCCACAACAGCGGACTGCCTGATCGGTACAGATACGATATGGCTGAGTTTGAGGAAGTAGAGGATCACATCAGAGAGATCCTCAACACCGGTATGATACCGAGCGACAAGACCATCGATCAGGCCCTTGCCGAGTGCTATGATCTTTATCATGACGCGAAAGCAACCGTTGCGGCCAACATGCCCGTCACTTACACGGCGAGCCAAGCCGTTCAAGCGGGGAGACGCATGACGATGCCGCCGCCGCCGCCGCCGCCGCCAGGAAGGACTCCAGGCCCAAAGTCGTCCAAGTCCAAGGCTGATGATGGGAAGAGTTCGGGAAGTGAAGGTGGGAAGTAGCTCTCGGGGCTATATCCCTCGACTTTGTATGTGTTTTGCCGGTCATTTTGAGTACATTGTACCTACGGAGAGCCAGCTAGTTCGTCTACGGCGAGATGGACTCCGAACATCGCATCATGTCATACAATGAGATTGTTCCTGCATTAGCCGCCATGGTCATCCAACCACAGAGTCTTTTTGGGAGCACGCTTATAATAACAGATAGGATTCAAGGGATCTGCAAGTTTCAAACCACCCCTACTTGTCCCGTCTTCATCCTCGCAACGGTCACCGAAAAGAAACGATTGACCAGCCAAGCAAATCGAGTGACGGGCCATGTCTCAATTAGATTGCTTTGTTATTGCCCCTCAACCGTTATCCGTCATCCCAGCCCATCCAACGACAGGGATCATATCTCTAGTGTGTAACCGATTAACTGGGGCCAAGTTCGTCATCGTCAGATCCTCCTCTAGGATGTTTCGGTGCAACCCCTCCCCCTTCGTTATTGTCACTTGATCCTTTCTCCTAAAAGACAACTCATAAGTTGTGCTCCGAAACTTGAAATGTTTAGTCCTTGAGAGAAATGCCATTATCGGCGAGGGGAACTACCGAGTTGAGCTCTTCATCCGCAAGTTGTCTCGAGAGTGTGCTCGGCGACTCAACAACCCAGCTTGACCTCCAGTCGACGACACCTAAAATGAGGCAGGGTCACGATGGTGTCCTTCTTCTCGGCGCTTAATTTCATTACCGCCTAGGAGGGTGATCAGCACCCCCCACTGTCCTTGCCATTTACACTAAACCGGGGATGTGGTCCAACGTCTCTCCCGTCTCGATGACCCGTGCCGCCTACGGACATCCGTTTTTGTATGTAGTGTCAAAAGCCAAGTCCAACCAAGTGCCATTGCCTTTAATAAGAAATGACTCTCGCCCGTCCGAATCTCGCGTGCGCTGAAGGTCTCCCTCTCTCTTTCTTTCTATTGTGCTGGAATACACACTCCCTTTTATGCGCTTCTTTATGATTATGAGTCTCTGGTGACAAGACGCTCTTTTACATTCGCGATACCCTCACCCCAGTCATTCCTTGATTCTTTTTTTACACCACCTGTGGCGGTGAATTACTTTCTCTACTCTTTCTCTTCTTAAAAAAAATGGTTCTTGTGCAAGGTCCCCCGGCTTTGCCGTCCAAAATCGTCCAGGTCCTTATACTCCTAGCCATCCTCGCTTTCGTCGTATACCCGACGCCTTTGTTCTCACGGAAGGCGACGAGCAACATCGACTTTCGATATGCGGAGCTCGAGACTACTGGCCCGGTGTCAGAGGAGCAGTACCTCGACCGACTGGTGCGGACGATCGGGCTGTCGGATCAGACGTTGTGGACGGCGTGGAGGATCAGAACCTCAGAGCAGGACTCTGAGCCGGGCACGGTTACGGATCTGGATGCCGAGTTTCGCTTGAATCAGCCCAAGGTTATTGATGTTCGAAACCCCGTACGTCGGGAGTTGGTTGCGCAGAAGGAACTGAATATCCCTGCCTCTCGCAGTCCTCATCCCAGACAAGTAGATGCGTCCGAGTTTCTTTTTGGCATCTCGATCAAGTATGAGCGCATCATTGCCGACGACTACGCGATTGTGAAGGACTGGGCGCGATGGCTAACGAGTGGGAATCGGCGCGGCAATGGCGCCACCATCGTGCTTGTCCTCGACCAGGCCAGGAGCCATCAGGCAAGACGAGTTGAAGAAGCCCTTCGCAGTTTCGGCATTGACGCCCACGTCACCGCTTCCACAAAGCTCACGTCCCTCGCAAAGAGATATTTCGACATGATGAATACCATGAAGCACCTCAGCGAGAAGCTCGCGAAACTGGGCCTGCACAAGACGTGGTATGGCATCCTCGACGAGAAGGTCTTCCTCCCCAACCTCGCCTATCTCCAGGAGCGACTCGTCCCCTACAACACCGAAGACGAGCTCTACGTCGGCCTCCCCAGTGAGCGAACCGACTGGGCCATCGGAAACGGCTACATCACCACCTACGGCGGCGGCGCCATCTTCCTCACCCATGCCGCTATCTCACGCATTCCCAGCCTCAATTGCCTAGGTGACTCCCCAGACATGCCGCAGGACAAGCGAAACTGGGACAGCATTCTCCAAAACTGCCTCTCCCAGCGCACATCCATGAAGATGCGCGTACTCCCCAGCTTCTACTCGCCCAGCGACAATGACGAGTACGCGTCCCGTACAGACAGCTACGAGACAGGCGTTCAGCCCTTGGCATTGCACCGCTACGAGGAACGACATCAACTAGTCCCCCGTCTCGCGCACCTCGTCACCGACGTGTGCGGTGACGCATGCTTCCTCCAGCGATACCGCTCCCGCGACAACTGGGTGCTCGTCAACGGGTATACCATTACCGAGTATCCCGACGGACTGCACATGGCGAACATGCCCACGTCGTCGGCAACCACCCCGGGTGAGTCTGGACGCAAGTCGCTCATCGGACCGTTGACGGTGGACGAAAACGAGGTCGAGCGGAAGATGATGTTCTGGACGGGACGGCGAAACGTGTGGAAACTAGTCGACTCGGCCGTCACCAAGAACGGGGAAGTATGGCAGGCTTATGTGAAGAGAGGGGGTGTCTCAGACAGGATGTCGTTGAAGAGATCTGAGGGTGAGGATATGGATTCTGTTATTGTCCTGATTTGGGAAGCGGCGGCGGCTAGTCTTTGATGAATGAAGTTTCAATACCAGCAATGTCTTGAGGAGTCCCGGGCGTCATGGAATTAAAAAGTAGCGAGGGATATGGAGGTTGAGGCAGTTTTCTTCGGTCGTAGTTGATGATATCCATGTCTGTTAGTTTCCTCCACGACACAACTCTCTTCCCCTTTACCTGTCTGGACTGCTCCACAGAGCTTGTCCTGGCCGCAATGAGGCGATAACGACGATATCCTGGAAGCCAAGTCAAGTTGTGGCAGCGCAAAGTGGTCATAAATATCCTTCATTCGCTGCTACATCTGTTTTCTGCAAGTCATGTATATCTCAGCCCTCCCTCTCTCTTGAACCAACCGTAGATCTCGAACCCGAACTTCGCAACTCCCTGACCCCCTCTAAGCCCGAGACCGGTGTCGCACTACTCTCTCGGGCCAGGGGGGACGGAATATCGGGCGTGACAGATCGTGACTCGTTCACGGGCCGCTTGGTCTTGGTGCTCGTGGACAGCTTCTTCCGTCGTCCTGATATCGAGCCACTGCTAGACCGGCGACTAACCTGATGGTCCTCGCTTTCGAATATCGGGGTCTGGCTCCTCGTCGAGCTAGTAGACGCACGGCGGACACTACTGCCACGACGTCTTCGCTCTTTCTCAACTACCAGATGTCGCGGATGGGGGGGAGTCTTTTCATGCTCCTGTCTGCGAGGTTGAGGTTGGCGCCAAGGCAACCACCAAAACATCCCGTACTGCTGCTTAGCAAGCTGGTGATCGCGCTCATTGACCTTCTGGAGCAGCAATGCGCGCCGCTCATTCTCCTTCTCCCAGTACTCGGTCCGATACAGCTCCCAGTTCTCCCTAAAAGTGGCCGAGAAGGGCTTCGCCAGCAAGAGCAGCTTCACATAGTCGCCACCCGGTGCGAGGTCCTCTTCGTGACCCCCTTGTTCCTCGTCCTCTTGTGGCAGAATCAAGGTAGGATGGTTGTCATTGGAGATTTGGAGCTCCTTTTCAACCTCACGCAAGAGGCTCGGCTCGACATATCGATAAGATGAGCTCGCGGTGTGGGAAAAGAGGCCATACGTTAGGAAGAAACCAATCGTTGAGAGCGCTTCGGCCCACCACGGCCGTCGTATTATGACGAGCTTGCAGTTGAAGCCGCGCAGCCCTCTGTTAGAAATGACAAACCAGCGTCGCGGCCATCGGATGCCGCGCTCCCATATTCCAGTTGCCCAGACGAGGATTGCGGTGATGATGCCCCCCATGAAGCACACCTTCTCTGCACCCTCTACAGCCCAGTAGATAGATCCACCGACACCACGACCGTCTTCGCGGGGTGCGAAAAAGAGGGCATATCCAAAGAGGGCGATCCAAATAGTTAAGAGTGTGAGAAAGAAAGTATGATGTCGCTTCCTGGCTCGCAATTCCAGAAACTGTGCTCGCAGAGACGCTTCGAGAATCAAGAGATTTAGGTATATCATGGAAGGGGAGCTCGGCGTATGGATAAGGGGGTCGCCCTGCTTTCCCGTCGTGCTGGCGGCTTCCTTGACGGCCTGGGCCGGATTCGGGGCGCCCTTGACGATGGAGTCGACGTCGTCAGCCATGTTGCGATGGGATCGGTAGGGTGGAGGGATTGGAGGTTTCGACTCGGTCCCAGGAGCAGGAGGGCTGAAGAGCAGCCGGCTAGGAAGAGGAGGGCGCGGCCGTAGCCATGCACCACAAGATGGGAGGCGCTGCGGCGCAAGAGGAAGGGGAGAGAGGGCGGGAGGAGGAAGAGGCGTAATCGGGTAGACGATAGAAGCAATGTCGGTCAGGGTCTGGGGGTCTCAGCGGCTTCCAGTACGATGGACGACGGAGTTCAAGCTGAGCAGGGTCTATTTCTGGACCCTAGAGCCGTCGGACGGCGACTAGTAGCGCAAAAACGTGGGCGAGTTGCGGTGCGTTGGTGGTGGTATAATCCTCCCTCGTCTTTTTGGAGGTGACTTTTTCTGGGGGTTGAACGTGGCGGGTCGCTCTATGTGGAACGCACCTACCTAGGTAGGTACCTACTCTGTAGGGATGTGGTGAGGAACGTCATCACATGGAAAGTCAGAAAGACCAGAGCTGCAGCTTCCTGGTTCCTTCAACAAAGTATGGGGTACCCTGGTCCGAGCGCCAATTGCAGCGAATTCTCCCAACACGTTGGGGATGTGCCGTCTTCCAAGCCGGTACTAGGTACTTTAGTCCAACTCGATAACCGATATATTCCGCCGACCCGTCTCCACGTCCGTCTCTTAATAAAAGTTCTATTTGGAAAGTTCGCAGTCGCAGGCTCGGGATTTTACTTCGTGCCTACCTAGCAAACAATTCACTCTTTTTTTTTCTTCTCTCTTAAACCCTCACTCAACTCAACTCAACCCTCTCAAACCCCCCACCTTCCCCACCACCCCCTCCACCACCACC
>JABFFI010000989.1:227-26002 GCA_013623725.1 Fusarium robinianum | reverse complement strand
GGGGGGAGGATGGACGGATTCAGCTGAAAGGGTCAACCATGTAGCAACTTGTGATCCGACCGATGAGAAGTAGGAAAAGACAGACATTGTGTTATCGTCTACTATCTAGGGCGCTAGTCTTTGCCAACACCTTTATGCCCCATGATGGTATTTCGGACATGTTCGGTCGTCTTGGGTTTCGTAGTACATCTAGTCGGCACATCTGACCCCCACCCTTTGTATACAGATTCCCGTCTCTCTCATCCATTCCATTCTTTCATCCTGTCTAGTCCCCGCGATCCTGCCCATGCCCATGTTCCACGTTAACACTCCCTGGCGTCTCTGACTGACCATTTTTCTTTTCTTTCTCGTCTCTTGGCACGAATCACACGTCAAGAATGACCACACTGACCAATCAAGGGATTCGAAGATTACAGGGCAGGTTGACGACAGGGAGGTTAAAGTAGAAGATGTACCTTAGTACCTACCAACTTTCTCACCACCTATACCTACCAACCTACACCCGCCACGAGCACGTATAGGTACCTACGGCTCATGAGGTGTCAACTGCTGGTCGAAACGGACTGTGCGGATTCGTCGCTGCCTTATCGTTCCCGCCCCCTCATCTTCTCCTCCGTCTCGCTCTCTTACCTCTTCTGCTCTACTCTTTTCTTCTCGTTTCCAAGTCTTTCAGGTTGATTTGATCTCCCAAGTTTCTCAAGACATCGTTCGAGCGGCTCTTGCGCCTTTTCCTTTGGGCTTTTTGCGGTTCCTCTCTCATCGTGTCTCATTTCCTTATCCCTCTAGGTGGTCGTTTTACACTCCGTCGTCTTTTCCCAGGTTCCTGTCGGGTTGTTAGGTGCCATTTTCCTCACTCACCTCAGCTCATCCTGTATTCCGTCGTCTTCCTCTTGTTGCTTTCCCGTCGTTCTCGCCGCCCCTTATTTCGTCTCCGTCTTACTCCTACTCCTTACTGCCTGGGCTCTTGTTGCTGTACATTGCTGCTGGGCTCCATTTTATCACGTTAGGTCTGCGAGGTCCATAGCGCCGTGCTCAGTCAGGGCTGCCGAACGGCTCTAAGTTCTTCTCTCCCTCCCCCCCACGTCTCTGAAGGTCGTCGTCTCATCTCGTCGACTTTGTTCTCTCTCTCCCCGCCTTCAAGGGAAAGAAAAAAAAAGTCATTTTGTCAGCCAACAAACGTCGTTCCTGGTACCCCATCACCAACACCGCCTCCTCCCTTCTCACTTGCTTTCATCCCAACACCCATCAATCTACTTGTTGCCTTCTTTTGCTCCCGAGTCCCCTTCCCTTTCCTTTCCGTCCCGTGTCCCCGTGCCATTTCTCGTTAGCTCCTCGCACACACAAGCACTTTCCCCGTTGCTCGAACCCCTGTCCTGTCAAACGTGTACCCAAGTACCTACCTACCACACCGAACTTCGACGCCGACTGCGCTCCACCTCGACCGACCCATCGATCAGAGCTCATAGGTAGCCTTATTACTTACTTCCCAACTTACATCCCGCCTCCGTCGATTATCGGGCTTCAACTGTCCCTCTCCCCCCCGAACCATCTCCACCAACCCGTCTCCGCGCAACTGTTCAGAATGGCCGACGCTGCTTCTGCTTCCAACTCAGGCCAGCTTCCCCCGCCGCAGCCCAATGCTGGTGCTCCTGGCTTCGAGGGCGGCCAGAATGGCCAGACGAACGCATCCCACCTCCCACCGCCGCCTCTGCATATCCCTCAGAACACCAACCCGATCCCGACGGCGATAACCTCGCCCCTGTCTGGTGGTGACAACGGCGTCCTCATGTCCCCTACTTCTGGTAGCTACCGTCGTGCTGCCCCTGAGCCCAACAAGCGCGCCCTCTACGTGGGCGGCTTGGACCAGCGGGTGACTGAAGACGTGCTGCGCCAGATCTTCGAGACCACCGGCCATGTACAGAACGTCAAGATTATCCCGGACAAGAATGTGCGTTCCCCGATATCCTTTGCTGGGCACTGGATTGTGGCCTTGCGAAAAAAAAAAACACACCAATACTAACCTCACGAGCCTCTAGGCCAAGGGCTACAACTACGGATTTGTTGAGTACGACGACCCTGGTGCCGCTGAGCGCGCTATGCAGACCCTCAACGGCCGACGAGTTCACCAATCGGTAAATGCGCCCCGTGCCGCCATCTCGAATATTGCTCCATGACCTGCCAGTGGACTAACGCCAGATGTAGGAGATCCGAGTCAACTGGGCCTATCAGTCAAACACATCAAGCAAGGAGGACACATCTAACCACTTCCACATCTTTGTCGGTGATCTTTCAAACGAGGTTAACGATGAGGTCCTCATGCAGGCGTTCTCAGCCTTTGGGTCAGTCTCCGAGGCCCGTGTCATGTGGGATATGAAAACAGGCCGGTCCCGGGGCTATGGCTTTGTTGCTTTTCGAGATCGTCCCGAGGCTGAGAAAGCCCTCAGCTCCATGGATGGAGAATGGTTGGGCTCGCGAGCTATTCGTTGCAACTGGGCAAACCAGAAGGGCCAGCCATCTATGGCTCAGCAACAAGCGATGCAGGCCATGGGCATGACCCCAACCACTCCATATGGTCATCACCAGTTCCCCACGCATGGCATCGCTAGTTACGAAGTCATCCTGACACAGACCCCGAACTGGCAGACGACCTGCTATGTCGGAAATCTGACGCCGTACACGACCACTAATGATGTCGTGCCCTTGTTCCAGAATTTCGGCTTCGTCGTCGAGTCGCGCTTCCAGGCGGATCGCGGCTTTGCGTTTATCAAGATGGACACACACGAGAACGCGGCCATGGCCATCTGCCAAATGAATGGGTACAACGTTAATGGCCGACCCCTCAAGTGCAGCGTACGTCACCCCCTTTCCAGCAACACTATGTACCTATTTACTGACGATGGTCATTCTGCGGTAGTGGGGAAAGGACAAGACACCCAACGCCCAGGGCGGATTTGATCCCGCCCAACCTTATAGCCCTCAGAGTGCCCAGGCCCCCGCTTACCCTGGCACTCCTACCTACTATCCGCAGTACGGCGGTAAGTTGTCGCCCCTGAGATCGGGATGGTGAGGAGTGAGGAGGCTGACATGACGACTGTGTAGCTCAATACGGCGGGCAGCCCGGTAACTACGGCGGCCCTCAGACGGGCTCGCCGGCGGGCTATGGAGGTTCACCAATGGGATACGCCGGGCCGCAGAGCGCTGGCGGCTACGGACGGGGTCAGCAGCCCCCCAACGCCGAGTGGGCGCAGCCTCGTCCCGGACAGAACTTCAACAACGGGTTTGGTGGTTATCAGCCATAGGAGGCCAACGACAAGACCAAGCAGAGCAAGAAGCCAGAGGCTGGACGAAGATGATGATGGCTGGGCGCCCGGGGATGCATCAGCATGATTGTCATTTGAGAGATGCATATTTCTGGGCAACTTCCGCCTGTCTTGTCGTTCTTTTTCTTCTTTCCTTTCTTTCGCACACGTGTGGGGGTTTTCTCGTTCTCTTGCACTTCATCTTGCTCATGTCTCTCTTTTCCTGTTGCCGTTGTCGTCATGAGCTCAATGCATACCCTGTGGTTTCCGCATCCCGTTGTTAGCTATCTATCCTAGTTTTTCTGCGGAGGATGTCTCTTTCCCCTATTTTCTTTTCTCTTTGGCCGATCTGGAGTCACCTTGTGTGGGCATTTCTTCCTTGGCTTCTCTCTTGTTCGTCTTCCCTCTTCGTCGTCAACCAAAGAAAAGTTCGGGAGCGCCATGTGTTTTCTTTCCCTCTGTACGAGCGCCAATCCCAGGATACCTACCAACGTTAATGTTAGCTCAGAATTTGCATCATTGGGTCAGGGGCTAGTCTGGTATGGATTCATCGGTTTCCAGTTTTTTCCCTAGCTGACGAGGTTATGAATATCCCATCCATCCTGTCTTCTCTCATGGAGCGTTTGATATTTCACTGTCTGGGCGATGGAAACAAAAATCAAGGCGTGGCAATCCATGGAGCTTCTCTTTTTATGTCTATGTATCTAGCGGCAACCTTTTTTTTTTTTCGGTTTCAACGGATCATTCTCTTCTCCTCCATTCTTGTTGTTTTCTTTGATCATCTCGCGGACTACATCGAGGGCCACTACGTAGGGGGAGGTGTTAAGCGGTGTATATTGGGTGATGGCTTAAGTATAGGCGAGAGGTGCAGCCACCTCGGGGAGGAACGAGAGTGCATCGACTTGGGGAGGAGAGTGAACAAGCTTCCCCTAGGCTCTTGGATGAGTGGGTAAATATGAAATGAATAATGAACTACGAAGCATGACTACAAGTCGTGTCTGGACAATTACCCAATTATGAATCTATGGACCTTTGGAAGATGAAGTCGTGGATGGTGATGTTTGCATGGGACATATGTGTTACCACCACATCTTTGTCGATGATGTCCAAGGAATATGATCCTATCGAATACTAAGTGTCGGTATTATTGAGGCCATCTCCACATCCATACGGGCAATTCAAAGGAGACAGAGTCTAACAACGTTGACATCACCTTTGGGCTCTCGTTCCAAGCCAGCGAGCCTCATGGAATTGCCACCGATATCCTGCTGGGATCTACGCGGCGGGGGAAGGGAAGGGAGCAAATGGAGGCGACGTATGATGGCGAGCTTCTGCGACGGGGGGTTGGCACGATTATGGGATGGTCAGCCCTGGTCCTGAGACTCGGGCAGGGGTATGTAGAGAATTGCGGGGGGCCGGAGTTTTGGTATTTTTCTGAAACTTGGAATTCTGTGTGTATTCGATCGACGAGGGACGTCATTTGTGTTGAGCTGTGATTGTGTTTTGCTGCGGGCAAGGCCGGTGGTGAGAACGACATGACACGACCCGACACGACACGACACCGCCAATATGGAGTATTACTGCGACCCGTCCGTTGTCGAGAGGTGGAAGACGATGGTTGGGGCGATCACCATTCAGCTAACAGCTGCCCAGGAGAAAGACAAAAGGATGACGTTAGTGAGCGAAATGCAAGGTATTTCGAAGTCTTTAGTATGGATCGGGAAGGGTACGTGATATCTGGTACTTGGAATATTTAGGGTCATCTGCCGAGGATTACTATGTATAGAGAAGGGCGAGATGTTTCATCATGGGAAACGGCAAAGTTGTGGAAGAAAGATGTGGTGGTCTCCAGTCCCTTGATTCCTGTGAACCTGGCTGGGCTGGGCTGGGGACAAGGAGTGATGCTGGACGCGCGCCTAGGTAGGTACCTAGGTATTAGGTAGGTACTAAGTTAGTGGGTTCATCTTCAGCCTCCAGAGTCACCATTGAAAGTTAGACGCACCCACTCATCAAACCATCCGAGATATTCGAGATGCCATAAGCTTGAGTACCTGGGATGGGGATCCATGATGTGTGATGGATGCTTTGGAAACAGCATGGCTTGGTTAATTGACAATTGTATGTGATATTCTACCGATGGAATACACAGACAACAACTCCGGAGTGTCAACAGGGAATACCCAATACCCCCTACGGTTATTGCCAAGCTTACAACCAGAGGTCCCGTCGGGCTCTTTGATGTGCTGTTCACTGGCACGGTACATACGAAGCAGCATGAAAGGGGCTCTCTGCAGGCCATCATCCATCCATCCATCTGTTCAAGTTCGTCAAGGGTGGCTTTCTGACTCAGACCAGGTCAGAGACACGGAATTGAAGTGACTCGGGGTCACGCTGGACGGGAGACGGGACGAAACGAGCACCTCTGCCGGGGGATCCCACAGTGTAAAACGCTACGGGGAGAGACGGTCTCGGTGGTGCTGATGATGATGAAAAAGGCTAGGGAGCCAGGGTTTAGTCCAGAAGCGGCGACGCTCAGGAACCTATTCAATCAGAGCGCGCGTAGGTCGTCCCATTCGTCGTCGTCTTGGGGTCTTGGGACTCGGGTCTTGGGACTTGGGACTTGGAAGGATTGAAGCGCCCAACAACCTAGTTAGTGCTTTGTAGGTAGGACTTCGGGTACCTGACCGAGGGAGGGTGTGTGTGTGTGCTTGTGCTTGTCGAGAAACACGAGGAAACCTGACGTTTGGAGACGGGGGGGGGACTCTTGGGCATCAGTAGGTAGGTAGGTAAGTAATGCATTATTTTATTTCCTGCCTTGTTTTTTCCCCCTCGCATAGGTACTTGTTATCTATCATGTAATAATACCTAACGATGGAGAAACCAGACATTGAGAAGGCCTTGATATTGCCGTGCCGATTACCTTGGAACCCGACAACCATCCCAGCTGAGCAGAGCATTTCTCCCGGCTGTTTTACCCGCTAGGCATCTCCATATCCATGCCCAGTATTCATCACCTCTAGCTGGGTCGGCGGTCCGTCCTCCATCTCGGGCGATTGAGTCAGTAATTACTTACCTACTGTAGGTAGGCAGGGCACTTGTATCTGTCTGCCATCGCTCCCATCAAACACCTTCTTTCACGTCTCAATCACAAGTTCCATCGTTCCTTCATCCGGGCTCGCCGCCGCCGCCGCCGCCGCCGCCTCCGCGCCATCTCGGGCCATCTTTCCAGGGCTGGGCGCTCTCGCTCTCTCTCTCCAGGGCTCTCTCCCGTCTCTCTTACTCCCCCCGTATTCCAGTGTCCGCCAGACGACGACCTGCCCGACCTCCACCATGTGCGCATGAGCCTTGAAGTGACCTTTTTTTTTTCCCCATCCACGACAACACAAGTCAAATTACCTTTCTGTACTACCTGTTCTGTCCGCCCGCATCCCTCCATCTTTCCATCATTCTTCTTTTCTTCTTTTTTTTTCCCCTTCCCTCTCCTTCCCTCCCCTCGTTTCCCATTACATCCCTCTCCGCTTCCCCAGATTGTTATCTTGCACCAACCATTGCATCCGCGAGCGTCTAGGAACCGCCCATTCGATCGCTCCTCGGCTGCCTCAGTTTGGATAACGTTGTTCTATTAGCCATCGTTACCAGTCATCTCGCCGCTCAGTGGTCGTAGCCCCAGGCACATTGCGTCACTACCCTCCCCCGTGGGGCATCTTGTCGTGAGCTTTGTTGTCTCGTGTGTGCCTCTTCTGTCACTATCGCGAAGCCATCTGCTGTGCCTTATCGCGTCGTCGACGTTGAAGGGGGAGCCCATTGCGGCTCAAACATCTCCGCGCCCGTTCATCTCAGGGCAACGGGCGCGCTGAGCCTCTCTTCCAACCCATTTTCCCCCTGATATCACGGATCGCCCTGTCAGCGATACAGTTACACCCTTCCTGATAGCAGCTGATAGTCGAATCTGTACGGGGGGTCTGGGACAAGTCCTCCTTCTTGCCTCGGATAGACCGTTGACTGCACACGCTGCCCCCCTGCCATCATGTCTCCGCAGTCCTCAGCCGCGGTGCAGAGAACGGCGCCTATCGCCATCGCCCCCAAGCCGCCCCGGCCGGAGCCCTCTGCTTATCGCCAGGACAGCTTCCATAGGCTCGACGCTGCGAGCTCTGCGCCAACCGAGTTCAACGGCTCCCCTGTCCCGCCCTGTCTGGCTTGTCGGTACTCGCGTGCCAACTGCATCATGAGCGACGATGATGATGGCTGCGTTCCGTGCCAAGTCGCTGGCTCCGAGTGCTCCCTGTCCTGCAGTCCCCAGTCCCGAAAAAGAAAGCTTCACGGTGAATCCTCTGACAATGGTTTCGGGAAGAGAAGGTCAGTCTCTTTCTTGTATCTTGCCATGCTCTGTCCCAGCCATCCAAACACTCTCCTCATCCCATCCCCACGCGGGTGAGCCTCCACCCTCTGATTCCCCTTAGCTCCACGCCCGCTTCTCTGCCCGGGCCTCTCTTTTCGCGCCTCTTGTTCTCCCTTCCTGCCGTGTCTCCCTCACTCTCCTTGTCCCTCTTGCGCCCTGATATCGTCCGTCTTACTCGTGCTCTGTACCCTGTCTTGCGCAACCCTTGCCCACGAGTCTTCGTCTAACACATGATTGGTCTCGAATAGCTCACCGGGTCTCGCATCTCGGCGACGAAATCACAACTCGAGCCTTTCCAGCACCGCCGCTAGCAGCTCGTTCCTGGAGGAGATGGCCAATGTTGGCGGCCCGACTATGCTAAAGCGAACACTGGGGCTCCAGGGCGACCGTTACAGCCAGTATATCGGTCCCACTACCGACTTCGAGCCCTCTCTCATCAACCTCTCCCCCTTCGACCCTCACGACGAAAGTCTCCTATCCCGCGGAACCCTCCGCAAGGTCAGCGAGAACGATACCTTCCTGATGCTTCCCGATCACAGCACTCCCGGCTACGAACATGTAACGCAGGACGTGGATCTCGTCGAGTCCATCGTAGCGCCTCACGGCCGCCACCTCATCGACATCTACTTCCGCGTCATTCACCCCGGATTCCCCATCATCCAGAAGCATGTCTTTCTAGAGAAGTATGAGCGCTCATATCGAGAGTTCTCACCGCCACTACTCGCCGCCGTCTACATACTCGCGATCAATTGGTGGAACCAGAGCGATCGGCTAGCAGGTGTGCCTCGCCCGGACGTCAGGGAGCTCGAAAGCATCGTCCGGACTACGCTGGAGGATGCCTGCTTCCGCCCGAAACTATCGACCATCCAGGCCGGCCTACTCCTGTCACAGAGGCCAGAGGGAGATCAGTGGGCACCGACAGCTCAGCTTGTCGCCCTCGGTCATGAGCTGGGCCTCCACCTGGACTGTTCGGGCTGGAAGATCCCGCCATGGGAGAAGGGACTACGGAAACGACTTGCCTGGGCGCTTTACATGCAGGACAAATGGGGATCGCTCGTCCATGGGCGTCCGTCGCATATTTTCTCCACGAACTGGGGCGTCCAGTCGTTGACGGCGAACGATTTCCCCGACGTTGAGTGGGATGAAAACGATGCAGATGAAAGGCTCGACATCGAAAAGGGGAGGATGCTGTTCACACGAGTCGTGCAGCTCTCGGGGATTTTATCTGAAATTCTCGACACCTTTTATACCCTACAGGCGATGCAGACGGTTAAAAATGCAGGTCCGCAGGGCACTCACCTCGTTTTGTCACTCGCGAAGCCGATACAGCTCAAGCTCAAGGAATGGTACGGGGGATTGCCACAGCTAGTTCGCCTGGATTCCTCATACTCTGCGCACAGTAGCTCGTCCAACCGGCTGTCCAGCATCGGATACCTTCATCTGGCCTATTTTGCAGCAGAGATCACACTACACCGACGGATTATTAGATCCTTAGCGTCGTCAGAAAGCGCCGTTGACCCCTATGTACAGCACATATGTCGCAGCGCAGCAAAGGCTCGCCTCATTTCCGCCATGGACTTTGTCAACCGCCTTGGCCCTAACCACCTGCGTTCGTTCTGGTACTTTGCCTCAAAGACAAATTTTGCCCTGATCGGCACCTTTGGTTCACTGCTCTGGGCCACGTCACCAGGGCGCGAGGAAGCCGACTGGTATCGGCGCCGTCTCGGGGAGTATCGATGGACACTGTCGGTGAGCTCGAAACCCGGCGAGGGCAATGGACTGACCGAATTTGCCATGACGATGCTTGACATCTCGACGGGTCTGCTTAAGAAGCTGCCCGAGAAGCCGTCAATGAGTCGGAATGGAAGCCATGTCGACTTGTCCGCGTCAGCGCCGCCGTCATTTAGTGGCAGAGGAATTCTGGACAGTTTGAGCAATATACCTAGTGCAGACGTCAGCGCCATGCACAGTCCTCAGAGCGGAGAAGATGAGAGTAGCGATGACGATATGGAGGATTACCCGACACGGATGTGAGTTGGGAGACAAGACGAGTGGGCAGAAGCTCTTAGGAGCGCAGGCAGCGTGATGATGGCTTTGCAGTGGGCGGCCGACATGTTGAGGGGGTCGTTTGGGTTTCAAAGGATCTGGCTACGGCATGCATTTTCGGGCGTTTCTGTCGTTGTTGCTGCATTACGTTTTGGCACGGCAGAGGAGTTGGACATGGACATGTTGTTGTCACTTGTTTTGGAATCGTCTATTTGGCAGGTTTGCATTCCGGCGGTTTCTGCGGCGGTTCGGAGATGAATGATACCTTCTCG
This sequence comes from Fusarium robinianum, assembly GCA_013623725.1. Classification (NCBI taxonomy): domain Eukaryota; kingdom Fungi; phylum Ascomycota; class Sordariomycetes; order Hypocreales; family Nectriaceae; genus Fusarium; species Fusarium robinianum. Next base: position 15,986 of record JABFFI010000989.1, on the reverse strand, counting down.
AGAGCACCCTCTGGGAGGGGCTTCGAGGCATGACGGGGGGCGTGGTAAACGGCGTCATTGGGGCGCACCTGGAAGAAGAGGCAGAGGGGCTGGTTCTAGCCCCCGAGACGTGGTACACATTAGATGCCATGATGGATGTTTTGATGACAGTATGAAACAATGATGTTTAGATTGAATGAGCTACGTCACAAATACACTAAGATGGTATCACTACCACGAGTATTTTCCGACCTGGAGTTGTGTATGAGAGGCATCCAGGAGGGCATCTTTGTTTCGAGGGCCCATCTACAACCTGGGCCACACCGCGAGATTGTACCTAGGTAGGTATTCAGGATAACATGTCTTGTGTTTAGTATAAGCTTATAAATAGCTGCCAACCCTTTGGAACAGAAAAAGAAATCGTCACCCTCCACCCCCTGGTCGTTTCCAACCCCTGTCCCTGCACGCCATACCCACCCTCCCATGCATCCTCACTTCGGAGCCGAGGGACCGGGGCGGGAGGGAGGCCCCCACTGACCCCGTGCCCCACGATGGCCTCTTATCCAACGAAGTGGTTCAGTTTTTACGTACGTACTTGGATGCGTCGCGTGCTATGGAGTGCTTTTTTGGGCTACGAGGTGACAGCTTGGGATATTGAAGCCATGGTGGAAACAAGCATGGGCCTGTGATCTACTCTAGAGTGTTGGGAGGTCATCAGCAGTTATCATCCAAGATATTGCCAGACCTAGTGGTGAGGCCGTGGTTTCAAGACGTTGTGTTGATGGTGGCAGCACATGGTGTGTAGTAGTACATCTAGAGGCGGATGTCGGCATCGTGAGGCGGATCCGGCATGGGTAGCCGTCCCGGAGCCCCGGGATTCAATCTGCGGTTCGTCGTCGAAACCCCAACGGCGGCGCCCTATCTGACTAGCCCTTTCATTTCTTCCGCATACGTTCGTCTGGCGAACTACTCTGCCGATGTGCTAGGGACACAGCATGCAGGTTCGCCCAGCGTTAGGCGACCTCATCAGACGCCCTCCCCGGGCTATCTGGCATCAGCACTACCCTTACCTGGCCGGGCCGGCGACACCGGTCCGGAGGGGAGGATAGGAAGTCATGGTGATTTCCCCGCGCCGGGACATTCTGGCCGGGTTTGGGGTTATGAGGGTTCATGGTGAAGTTTAGGGAGTGAGGGTGGCTTGTCGGGACGGGGTGATGTGGTGTGGTCGGGACGGGATGGCGGCCACGTGAGGGCCATGTACGGCTTGCCGATGTACCTGCGTAGGTACCTTAGTAATCAGGATATTGCATCATCTTATTCTTGACGGTAAATTTGACGTCGGTGAGCTTTTAGGTAGGTGGGTAATAGCTTAGATGAATTTGGCTGTGTCCCAAACACCTTAACTGTTGAAATTTTCCAGCTGGTTGAGTTGGGGCTCTTTTCTATTGTTATTCCGTCAACAATGGTTGTTGAAACTGGACGGAAGTAGCCAACCATCTTGGCTTGTGATCATCTCATAGAATAGAATAAATCGACAGCGATCGCGACAGTACCTATACAGGCCAGTAACGTCTTTTTCATCCTTTTCATCCTTTCCATCCCTTTTAGGCAGGTATCTAGGTCGGTAGCGAAGGCTTCTGGAATAAATGACTACACGCACACACTTGCGGTTTGCTTTGAGTTTAGGTTAGGTCCACAACAGCCCCTCGCCTCCGTTGAGTACAGGGGCAGCCACACCAGCCACATCCAGTAACATTGAGAGACGACTCCACGTGAATCTTTGGCACGTCGCATTCTCAGACCATCAACCCCTTCAAGTTATCAAAGGAGCTTCAGGTGCTGGCCATTTGAACTCGATCGCATTGTCATTCTTGCTTCCCTCGTTTTACACTTCCAACCCTGTACATCTTTGCACCAGTCAATTGCTACTTTCTCGCTCCCCTTACCTAGTACCTAGTCGCGCACACTATGCCGCCATCGAAAAAGACCGCGACGCCTGCGTCAAAGGCGACTGGCGCGCCTGAGGGTGTCACGCCGGAGCGGTTCGAGAGGGAACTGAAGGATCTTGCGACCAAGGCCAAGGGGGAAACGTGGATCAAACAGGCCATGGAGCAATTGTCCATCTATTTCCAGGTCGGCGTCATCCTCGGCCTCCTCGGAGTCGCGTCTACCACATCGCAGCTCAACCTCTCCCCGGTCTACGGATCCTTCCCGGCGGCTGTCATCCACGCCCCCGTCATCATGTCCGGCTGCTTCATCGGGTGGGCCGCCAACCTGTTCCTGCGCCGCGCCCTTCCCGTGCCAACCGCTCAGCTCCTCCCGCTCATCGCGCTGAACTTCCCGGCCGTGCAGTTCCTCCTCGGTGGTTTCAGCGAACGTCTCGGATCGTGGTGGGGGCCCCTTGCCACTGAAGGACTGACGCTGTTCCCGCTGGCTGTCGTGTCGGCGGCGCGTGTGGCTGACCTGCTTGAGAATGCCGACATGAGCGCCCTGCCTCAGTTCGCGGCTGAGGCGGCGCCGGGCATCTGCTCTTGGGGATTCTTCCGGTTGTTCGAGCGGATCGCCAGTGCTCAGCTGCGCCGATCCGTGGGGACGGTGTTTGTCTTCACTCGCATTGGCCTGGAGCTGGTGCTGGGGGCGGCCTATGCTGTCTTTGCTCCGTCCAAGTACCTCGTTTTGGCCATTCCTGCGCTGCTGCACACTGCGGTGCTGAATACACATGTCATGACACCAATGGCTACCGCGTCGCTGAATAGCACACTGATGGCGGACAACTGGATGCTGGTAGACCGCCGGGAGTCGTTGACCGGGTACATTTCTGTCGTGGAGAACATGGAGAAGGGCTTCCGGGTCATGAGATGCGACCATAGTCTCCTGGGTGGGGAGTGGGTGCGGATCCAGGGACAGAAGGCGTCTGAGCCGATCTATGGCGTTTTTGTGATGCTCGAGGGGGTGCGGCTCGTTGAGAGGGAGGTTCCCGTCCCGGATAATGAAGCCAGCGCTCTTGTCATGTAAGTGGCCGGATCAAACATTCGAAGTTGACGTGCTAATGATGGCAATGATTTAGTGGCCTGGGTATTGGCACCACTCCATCCGCTTTCGTGACTCATGGCATTGACACGACTGTTGTTGAGATTGATCCCGTCGTTCATGAGTTTGCTGCCAAGTACTTCAATCTTCGCGAGAATAACCCACCAGCCATCGCGGATGCTGTTCGATACACGTCTAAGCTTGTTAACGACTCTAGCAAGACATATGACTACATTGTACATGATGTTTTCACTGGCGGAGCTGAGCCCGTTAACCTGTTCACTCTGGAGTTTTTGCAACGGCTGGGAGCCCTATTGAAACCGGAGGGCGTCATTGCCATCGTAAGTCTAATCGTTGCCCAGAAACAGGGGAGCTTGATATGCTAATTTTATCTAGAACTATGCCGGAGACTTTAGCTTGCCTACCCCCAAGATGATCGTCCGTACCATCAAGCAAGTCTTCCCCTCGTGCCGCATCTTCCGCGAGAGCCCCCGCGATGACGAGAACGTGGAGAAGTGGGGTAGCGACTTCACCAACATGGTCATCTTCTGTCAGAAGACGCCCGGTGACATGAACTTCCGGGCGCCGGTTCCGAGCGACTTCCTCCGGAGCCGGGCGCGCCAGGTGTTCCTCCAGCCGCAGCACGAGGTCAAGGAGCTGGATTTCCTCGAGGGCGATGACTCTGGCATCTTGAGGAAGAACGGGACTAAGAAGGTGGAGAAGTGGCAGCGAGAGAGCGCGGCCGGGCATTGGAAGATTATGAGGACGGTGCTTCCAGCTAGGATCTGGGAGTTGTGGTAAATGGACGGTCACCGTGTAGACGCCATCTTGGGGTATTTCTGTATATAAGCTAGGTATTCTTGGTCTGGATGCATATGCCCCTTGACAGGGCATCTAATTACCACTGTAATTGTTGAAATAAACAAGGAGTTGAAACACAAACACAAAACTCCAGTCCCCCTGGCCCAGCCCATCTATTTCTCTATGTCTTTAGGTCCGTACTTATTCTTTGACTGCATCGAGAGCGTACTGCTTATTGTCGGTGTTGTAGTCCTTGACAAACTCGGAGATGTGGTCCGGCACATCAATTTGATTGTACGAGCTCGGCGCCGGCTCACCCATAGTCTGGTAGATAGGGAGGACGCCAGTCCAGATGTCGTCACGGAGTGACAGGTCATCCATGTCGTGCTTCTCATCGTGGGCCTGTCCAACACGGGATTTGGCGCTGCCGGAAGCGATTCGCACGCGGAGGATTCCAGTGCTCTGCATCTCTCCCTTGGTAGGGGGCAGACGGGTGTGGCGCCAGCGGTCAGGAACGACGCTGTCGGTGATGAGCTCCATGGCGTAGAGTTTCTCGGCCTCATCTTCCACGAGCGTGGCGTAGCCGTAGAGCACGGCGGAGCGGTAGTTGTAGCTGTGCGAGAACGACGACAGGGCGAGGACCAGTCCATCCAAGTGAGTCGCGGTTACGCAGACGGGCATGCCCTGCTCCTTTTCGTCCTTGGTAGCGTCGCGGCCCAGGTTCATCATGCGCATGGAGATGTAGCCGTGGAGATACAAGTCCAGCGGGTCCCCAAGGTCGGCGCTGGGACGGTCGAAGGAGCCCATCTGGCCGATCATGGGGAGGATGACGGGGAAGGGCTGGGAGGGAGTGTTGAAGGAGACGTGGAGGACCTGGCAGGTGTTGATAAGGCGGTGGATAGTCTCGAGGGCGTAGATGGCGCGGTCGTTGGAGCGCTTGACCGTGTTGGAGGCATCCTTGGGGTACTCGAGGTCGTAACGGCCCATGGTTGCGGCTGGAAGACAGGCTGTTGCGGCGATAACAAAGTGTGTAAGTTGGAAGGGGAGTTGTTATCTAGCGGTGAGATTGTAGATAGGAAGATGGTGGTGAGATGAGCTGGTGTGTTGTTCTGACTAGAGAGCTTGGGCGTTCTAGGAGTTCTTATAGTTACGGGATGAGGATGAGGTTGATAGCTTCCTGTGGGACATGATACCATAGATTACGGAGTGGTTGAGCAACCGCCAACAGCTTATTTGACTCATCCACAGAAATATGCAGAGTTTGGCGGCGTAACCAGCATGCCGAAAGTAATCTGTCCGGACGCAAGTTGTCGTTCGCAGCAACGCGGAACCGAAATCTCGGTGGATTCTCATTACATGATAATACCTTGAAGCTTGCAGCGATCAAGTACACGAGACTTACGGTGTACTCTGGAGATCTGAGTGACTCCCAGGCATACCCGAGTATTAAATGCCAAGGCGATACCTCACGATGATGAGGAATCATTGTTGCTCTATGTCAAAGCTCGGTCGGTAATGGTGTGGCCAGCTTGTGGCATCTGACCATCTCGAAGCCAGCGATTGGCGAGTCATTTCGCGGGGAACGTTAAGCGGAGGGCGGAAGCGAGTTGTTCGGTGGAGCGAAAGGGCACTTACGATGCAAGCTTGCAGCTTTCCGTGTCATAAGTTCTCCCAAAACGGGCAATATTTATCACAACTTTTGTCGACAATCTGCCCTGTGAGAGGAGAGAGAGCCTTACGGACTTTCCAGAACGATAAGCTCCCTCCCTCTCTCTCTCTCTCCCACCTCCCATCCCCCTTTCCGCCCCTCTGGTCTCCGGCATGCATCATGCAATGCGGACGCCGAGATGCTGTGAACGGCGGCCGGAGTTTTGGAGTGTGTGACTTGACGAACGGAGTTGTCAGATCTGGCTTCGGCGGTTTCTGCGTAATGGACGGAGGAGTCACCGGGCCGGTCGCGGGCTCGGAGCTGTGAGAAGGAGACCGGGAATGACCGGAATCGAGGCGGGATGGAGAAGGATGAGCAGGTACTTTATTAAGTGAAGGTGAGGTAATAGAATCACTGAGATGTGTTGAAGGAAGGGCGTGGATGAGGAGGTGGAATGAGTTGGACTGGTTGCTGTTGGTCATGTTCTGTTCCCATGGACTATTCATAGGTTACTGAATACAGTCACAAACTGGCTGTGAACCGCAGCAACATGGAGGAGGATAGCATATGTACTGAGACGTGTTGAGAAGAATGGAGGCTTCTGATGAAAAAGATGTAACCAACTTAAATCGTTTCTCAGAGATGACAACCTGCCTGTCCGTCTGTGTTGTAAGCGCTGGGTTAGGTGTCTTCTAGGTAGGTACCTTCACTGAAGGCCTGAGGCTCACTGAAGATCATCTGGGGATGGCACGCGGGGTGTAAGTTGCTACTTCGCACTTGCCAATTGAACCTACGAACACTTGCATGATGGGAAAGAGCTCATACTCTCTCTCCCCATAGGCACCTTCCTTCGACAATTTGCAAACTTTTCCTCAAATCCTTCAACAACTCCATAATTCTTCATTTCCACATCTCACCTCTTCTCTCCTTCTTCTCCTCTACCAAAAAAAAAAGTCGTTGTCCTTCTTCCTCGGTAATCTCTCACCTGCCCCCAGTTTCCTTAGCCTCATTGGGAAACCCCAGGGACCACTTTCAGCGGGAAACGGACCCTGACACCCTGCCGTTGCATGATCGTGACGCTACTGCGCACCAACCGTCGCCCTCCGCCTAGACCCGTTGTCCCGACTCTCGGTCACTGTCCGAAGGGTGCCAGACGTCTTGTCGTTCATTCTGTGCTGCCTTCATTGATCGTGACTTCTTCTTCTTTTCTTACACTCGTGAATGAGAATCAGGGCCGCCGAAATCGTGTAAAAGTGTCGCCAGGAATCGATACCCACGAACACCCGCGAAACCTCCGTCGCCGACGCTCGTCAAGTCCATCTCGACCTCCCCAAGATGCGACAAAATTGGGTCTCAATCAGGCCCATTAGGCCCCTCACTCCGCCGGCAACCGCTCGGCTCAAGAGTCTCACGCAAGCACACAAAAAATCATCATGGAGAACAGTGTAAAAAGATTGAATGACTTGGACACGAAACCTAGCTTCAATCTCATTTACCTGCCAACGTCTTGATTGTGTGTCGACCTGGGGAAAGGCTACAACTATCTTCGATCAAGCGACGAACCCATCTTTAGCCCCGTCGTCTCAAAGCCATCGCCGTAACAGAATTGCCCCGTCCCCGACGTCTGGAGTTTCACACGAAACGATGCTACCGTCGATACTCGTCGATGTTCGCTTTAGTCGCTTCCACTGCCCAATCATGCTCAACGCCACGCCAGGACGAAATCGACGACTCGGGCGAGCTCGAACACGGCCTGTTTGATGCAAAACTAACTGTTTGAGAGTTTCCATGTTGACGGAACGGAGCTACGCAAGTGCATGGCATATCCACATTGATCTTCACTAATGCTCCTGAGATGTCCGTCTGTCAGAGCCCCAGGAATTGTCTTTGTTGCAGTCTGTCTGTCTTTTGGATTTGTCTCTTTCTCTTTCTCTTTCTCTTTCTCTTCTCTCTATCCGAACCTTGACTGGCTAGTACCGGTGCTGTAAGCGCGGTTTGTGATGCTCTCTTCATTTATTCAATCTTGAACATTTACTTCTCTGTTGATACTTCCTTGTCTTATCCTCCATTGGTCTGGCATTTAATCCTCCTTTTCATTTCTTCCTACTTACCTATCTAATGTGTCGTCGTTTCTATGACCAGCTCCATTAACACTCAGGCCTTGATTGCGGCCTTCGCATTGTTCGTCAACCTTCCTGTGTAACCATTCGAACATGGTCAACTAAACAAGCCGTCTAGCGGAGCGGTTGTGAATGCAGCATCGGCAACTCTCTTCCTCTTTCTCAAACGCCATGCCTCGTCGGTGTTGCGAGACGGCCCGAGGCTGGTCCTCGTTCTCTTTCTTACCTCTTCTGCCCTGTGGGCTCAGACGGATTTCATCACCACATTTGTAACCTCGAAAACGGGTTGTCAAGCCACGATCGCCTTCGCTTCGGTTTTCGACCAGTTGGCTCGGATATCTTTGGAACAGGCCCTGATCTGGGCCATCAGCAAGCATGCCAAAGTGTTGCCGATCGAGACACTTGTCGCGCAAGGGATTGTCTTTGTACGATTTATCCTCGGCGCTATCTTTGTCGGTTTCCAAAGACCACAGGTGGAATCCATATGTGTTGCGAGCTCTACCGTTTTGCCCCTCGGCATCGTTGTGCTTGCAATGGACGAAATCCTAGTGGCCGCGATATTCACCCGGCTACTTTCTTTAGGAGTTCTCAAGGATGTTGTCGAGGGACACCCCGGTGCAAGTCAAAGTCTCGCTGTCCTTCTCACCACCGCGGGATGGGCCACTTGGACATCAGTAAGTGTCTATCAAGATGACTATGGGGAGTGGTTGGACACTAGCTGACTGATGGGCCAGACCAGCGCCCCTCTGTTACTCGGTATTCGATCCGCAGACATAGTTTCCCGGACAGCAGTTCCTGCTGCTGGTCTTTTGGTCGTCATCGGTACGGAACAATTCTATATCAAGTGTTTAGCACTGACCAGTCAATAGGAATGTTAGCTCTCTTTAGAGATAGCCTCCTCCTACCTGACAAGAGTTTCCCTAGCAGCCCAGTGGAGAACTTGCCAGCGGCGAGATTCCATGCAACGCGCGACTTCAACGGCTTAGGCATATCGACGACCGATTCCACCTACCCCCCGAACAAGTACGAAAACCCAGAGCCATTGGAACTGACAAGGCCATCTACCGCACCCAGACTACGCTCAGAACAGTCGGGTACGAGGGGCAGGCTTCCCGTGATCTCAAGGCCAGATGTCGGTCAAGCAACAAGAGGGATGGGTGGTGTCCCCGTCCAAGGGCGGCTGTTTCCACCCATGAGGAGTGAAGCAATCCCGAGTACTCGAGCTACAGACGAGCTGGAGCCGCAACGTCCACGATTGGCGGTACCGAAAAGCGCCGGGTTGGGCATCTCGAATCCCCTTGGCAGCATCGACGAAAATTCTCGTGTAGAAGCTCGTGCAGCGAGTCCTGCGAGCGCCACGGAATATGAGAAACGGGTGCTGGGAGAGGAACGAAAACCAATACCTCCTCGAACATTATTCTCCATCCCGGGAAACACCTCTTCCGAGACGATGTGGGATCCTGCGATCCGGAGAAGTGAGAGTTGGAGGAAGCTTGAATCACCCCAACAGCCCAGGCTCGCGGCGATGACAACTTCAGCTATGCTTTCTCCGGGAGTAGAGGAAATTCGACGACGATCCCCTCGACATGTCCTTTCCCCAACCGCGTCTCACCCGATGGCCGAATTGCACCCTCGCCCCCATCGGCCCGCTACTCTGTTTACGGAGGCACATCTACGATCGTCTCCCACAAAAGCCATCAACTTCTCTCTGCCAGTCGAGTCACGAATGTCAGCTCTGCCACAGCAGAGGTCTAATCTCAAACCACCGAGGAAAAGCCCGTCTTGGCAACGGGATAGTGTAAAGGGTGTGCAACCAACCCAAACACCGATCAAATACGGTCTGCCTAGTAATCCCAGGGCGAGCGCGGCACTTCTCCCTGGGAGGAACGGAGCGCGCCAAGAGGAAACTGGTATGAGACACGACGGTCGTGCGTTGATCCCTGATGAGTTCTTGGGCTCTGGAACGTCCTTGCATCGACTTCCGCCAGTCGTCGATAGGCCACGACCTATTCCAAGGAAACCTGAGCTTCTTCGAGCAATTTTCCCCACGGAGGGGTCTCCAAACTTTCAACACCGAAGGCGATCGCAGTCCTGTGGATCTATTCAAGACAAGGGATCAACAACAGCACATGTTTTACTTTTACCTTCGACCCAGCACACTTCCGGCACAGTGAGCGGCCAGGATCGACTACGACTAGGTCATGATGGGGTGCTTGACATCGAGTCTTTGGGTGATGTTATGGGAAGTTCGAGGAGGCGCTCGTCGTCGGTGTCTCAGATACATGCTCTTCCTGCGGCTTTTCTTACCCCTCGGACGCCAATTACAGAGAAGGCAACCCTTGAAGGCGCAGGATTGCGTCTCGACGAGTTCCAGAAGCGGTCAATGGTACGCGAGATTAGTCCTCAATTGGTCGGAGACTCGAATGAACCCCAGGATGACAACCCCGCAGAAGCGAATCCTCCTTCGAACCGGAGCGGGATTGACCATCTTGGACTGCGGAGGTCTTCGCCGGTGCTTCCAATTGCCGACTTGGGCGCCTTATCTCCGGACAGTAACTGCGAAGTCTCGGACGACGATTCGGAAGAAACCTGGGGCTCGCACCGAATCCCCGCTAAGATGATCAACAAGCAATGGGCTCAAGCGGCGCAAGTACCGAAGCTTGAACAGTCTCACCTCGGTAGGGAGACTAGCGCGAACGTACCGTCAACGACGGAGCCCGCCGCCGACAAGGGTGCCCAGCCTGCCATGCGAGACGCGTCAATCCATCATGATGTCGGAGTTGAGTCGGACTTGCGACCAACTCAGCTCCCACTGGCAAAGCAACATCAATGGGATAGCCGCGTGGGGAAGCCTTGTCGGTCGTTCTCTAACAGAGGGCAAGGTGCGAGGTCCCGACGGATCCATCCACCGGCGCCGCTACTACTCCACAAGACAACACAAGTGCCAGCGATGGTCCGGGCTGAGCCTCCCCCCCTCGATTCACCGCAACGTGGTCTCGAAATGATACAGGAGCTCTTGGATAAATTGGAAGATGCTCATGGTCCAAGCGAGGAGGAGAGCACAGATCAACAGCGGATGACCCTGCTAGCCAATCTGGAGTTGGAATTAGGCGAGCAAGAGGACCAATGGCGAGCTGTTCGACACACACTACTTGGCCGGGATTCTCTGTCAACGGTTGAGCTTTCACTTGGGGGGGATTCACGACATGCGAGTGGGAGATTTTCCTTTGTCGCGCGGACGGATGAAGTTTCAGCTCAGACACTCCCGGCCGGGAGGCGAGGGTACCGCCGAGCGCAATTGGAGCCCTACGTGGATCACGATGAGCTGGCCTGGCGTCTTTCGTCGGCTCTGAGATCAAACGATGAAGGGAAAGTTGGGTTCCTGAGCAAGCCTGGATTCTCCAGATATCCAATTGCGCTTGCGAGCCCAACTCCCCCAGACACGGATGAATCTTCTAGCGAATACGAAGAGGATACTGAGATTTTGGCAGAAATTTTGGGCGATGGCGCAATTCATGAGGACTCCGCCAAGGTACTGTGGCGCCCCAGTGTGTCTGAGGTGGTTGACACTGCAGCGGCTATATCTGCACAATCCCTCTGGGCCCCGGCCGCTAAGACAGAGGCGTCACAAATGGCGCCAGGGGGGACTCCAGACTGGTTGTCAAGCTGGCGCCGCCAAGAGAGGAAGGATCTGGAGCCTCTTACGATTCAGAGCTCACGGTTGTGGGAGAAGGTTGCGTCGAAGGCAAGGGATTCACATGATGGGCTCTGGCGACCAGCTTCATCACCACCACCGGCTCCATCACCACCACCTCAAAGTCGTCACAGTGACGGCCCGGCGGCTGGAGATGAAGTTCCCCAAAGAGCAGCGCGTATGCCCCCACGGCGCATCAAGCGTGTCACCCTCCTTCCAGACATCCTCGAGAGCCCAAAGCCACTCGCTGATAGGCGCGGAACACTAGGCATCTTCCAATTCCCTTGGGGGGAGACGTCGGACAGTGCAACGGTGCAAGCTAGGCCATTGACAGTTGCAGCAATGCCTGGCACGATGGCAAGCCGCGGCTCGGGCCTTATCAGTGCGGATATGGATGGGGTTGCGCAGGGCGTTGAGCCGTCCCCGTGGTCTTTGTTGAGTGGTTACGACGAGCAGGAGGATGGATACGACGATGACATTGAGTATGGCGCCTTTTCCGCAGACTACGAACAAGGCCATGACAGTGACGACGACTACGACTACGACGACGACAGTGACAGCGACAGCGACAGCAACAGCAACTATGGAGATGATGGTGATGAGAATGTGCTGTGGGAGATTGTGAGTATTCTGGAAGAAGGTGGTGGCGACGACCAGGGCAGAAAAAAGCCCCACCAAACGCAGCTCCGTGGAGAATGTTCCATCACCGGGCTTCGCTCCGAAGGGGATGAAGCTAATGAAGCGGAGGAACCAGAAGAGGAGAAGCGTGAAGGTGAGAAGCGCGAAGGGGAGAAGCGTGAAAGGGAGACGGCTGAAGAGGAGAAACCTGAAGAGGAAAAAGAACAACAAGAATGGGGTCGGATGGCTGCATCTGGGATGGACGACGAGACTGACAAATCTTTTTGTGCGCGGTCAAGGTTGAGCACAACTAATTTCTGTTCGTCACACGAGGAGGTGTCGCTACCCCCAACGACGACGACAAGGGCTATCGCAAGCGGTTTGCGGATTTCTCACCAAAGCCCCCACCCACAAATGACGCCGACGGACATGGATCTCCGGACACGCCAGGTCCGCCAGGGTCTGACAAAACTTGATGCGCATCTGATTGCGAGCTCGGCTACCGATGTCGTTGGTTCCCCGCCGTCGCCGAAGCCCGAGCCGCCTGTGACTGGTCCTGGGTCACTAAGCAGGAGTCTTCCATTTCAATCTGCCCCGGCTTTAGCATCAATAAGCAGCGAGACCGAGGGGTCTGTGCCTGGATCCCTGGAGCCTGGCGCGCCAATCACTGACGTCGTCGTCGCTCATGAGACGTCTCTCCCTCCAGGTCCTCCAGGTCCCTTGACGTGGACTTTCAGTCCCGTGGAGGAGGAGTGGACGCCACCACCCGCCGCCATCGCCGCCGTCGTTCAGGGCATTGAGCACGCCCACGCCCACCACAACCACCACCACCACCACAACAACCTCCGCCATCCACCCACACCCCCCTCGCCCTCCTGTTCCGCCGCCGACTCCCAGTCCGCTTCCTCCTCCTCCGCCGCCGCTTCCGTTTCCACTTCTGAGTTTGCACATGATATACAAAACACAGTCGCCGACTCTGCAACATTCAACCCAGACGAAAGTCTTTTGCATTTGTCATTCCAATTGCACCGCTCACCTCTTTATAATTCCGTCCCCGCCCACCAGAGTCTGCTCGACAACGTCTATCTCTCAACATTCCTTATCACTACTAGTTCCATGGCTTTGTGGTCTCCTCCTAGCCCTCCTATCTCTCGTCCTTCCAAGGGGCTTGCCCAACCTGACGATCTTACCTGGAACGCCTACCTCCCCGATAACGACTTTGCACGCGTCCTTCCTCGCAAGGCAGAACTCGACACAATTGAAAGCACCTCCCTCTGGGTTCCCCCCCCGAACAAGGTAGAAGAGCCAACTCACCAAGGACTTTGGGGCACTACCCAGAAGCACAATCCCACAACAACGCTGCCCGCCATGTGGTCGCAACCCCCCGTCCTCCAGAAGCCCACCTACGGCCTACCCCAACCAGATGCAGAGACCTGGGCTACCTATCTCGTGGTCATGGACGACGTTCCCCGGGCGAAGCCCAGAGAGCCAGAGCCCGCATTCGTCCAGAGCACCTCTCTGTGGACAACTCCGTCAAAGCCCGTTATCGCCGAAGACGACTCGGCCTTCAGCGACGGTCTTTGGTCCGCATCTTCGGCCGCGTCTAGCACGGCTAGTAGCCCAACGGAGCCTTCCACGCCCCGTGAGACGGTCAATTTTGGATTGTGGGAGCCGATTCCCGCTACCGATGCCGTCGAGGAAGAGGAGCCTAAGGGCCTGTTTAGCTTGAGCCACCGGCGCACCGATTTCCGAACCACAAAACTACCTCCGGCAGGTCTCGACATGGAGCGCAGGCCCCGAAAGCCTCTCGAGCCCTACCCCGACTTTGGCTTTACCCATCTCTGGAACCAGGCCCCTCTCTGGGATGCCGCTGCAAATGCCGCCGCTGTCCAGTCACGGCGCGAGATGGATGAGCTTGTCCTGGAAGGCCTATTTAGCCTGAATCACCGACGGTACAATTTCCGTACTACGTCCGAGCCTGCAGCCGCATTGGCGACTAGGCCCAAGATGCGCATCTCGCAGGATCCTCTGCCGAAGCTCAATTCAGATAGGCTCTGGTCTGTGCGGCCACCAACCGAGGCTCCGGTTGAGATTGACTGGCTCGCCCTCTCTACTGCTGGGCCGAGGTCGGTGGCATCATCCACCACGACGGATAATGACTCCCTCGCTTCCATGCTTCCTTCGACCACTTCCACCAGAGCCTCTTCTGTCAAGTCAGAGGCGTCGTATGGCAAAGCTGTCCTTGGCGGCACGGCCCACCGGTTTGACGCGACCCCCGATCAGTGGCTCGACGCCCTGGACGATGCCATCCGAGCAAGCAGCCTGGATTTCGACCTCCGTGGACAATCCTCGTCGACTGCCGACAAGGATGCCTCATCCCTGGACCACGCGACCATCATGGACAAGGACAAGGACCTCGCCGCTGCCGATCTGAAGGACCCCTACACGTTTGAGTCATCTTCGAATTACCAACTCTGGTCAAAGCCCCTCAACAATGACGTCGCCGACTCTCTCCCGGTTTCCTCACAGTCCATGTGGAAACCCTCCTCCTCCTCACCGGCCACTCCCCGTTACCTCGAATTGACGCCCTCGCTCAACGACGAGCAGTCGGCGAGCACCTCACGCCACAACCGCAACTTGGAACTGCCCCGCCTTCCACCACCCATTGTCCATGGCTCTTCTGTCTCAGCCTTTGTGCCCGCGGTGAGCGAGACTCCCCGGGACTTTAGTGCTCAGTCCCTCTGGACCCGCGCCGAGTCTCCTGCACTTGGAGAGGATGATGCCTCCTGGCTGAGCAACTCCCTCCGGAAGAGTATGTCCCGCGTTCAGCTCTGGTAGAGAACACGAAACAAAACTCAAACCGGTCCGGCCCCTCACTATTCGTTTTACTGCGTGGGGGGCCACACCAGCTCCGCGGGATCATGGGGGAGGGGGTTTCCTCCCCCCGGGGCAGAACCCCTGGCTTCGTGTGACGTGTGGATAAAGCATGGACAGCAAGAGTAACGATATTGGCGGTGCCACTTGCGCACTCTCGGATTCGTGAATGCGCGACACGACAACATGCCTTCAAAATGATGGTTCAAGGACAAATGAAAATGCAAGCGAGCGGGGTGTCAAGAGTCTCTTTTTCTGTCGAATTCCGGGAATTGATTTTCTTCTTTTGGGCGTCTACCTCTCGGAACAGGGTCCGCAGCGGTTTTCCTATGTGTAGTGATGGAGTATGGATGGCTATGCTACCTTATAAGTACCACCAAAACAACAAAACAAACTACTTTTTTTGTCATCTCAACTTGTATCCTCTCGAGTCGTGATGGTGCCAAGTAATCATGGGGAAAGAAGCCATAACAGACAGGGATTGTAACAACTAGATGGAAGCATGCATGCATGTCTTTCACCGGCTTTTGATTCCCACTCACTTGACGAAAAAGGTTTCTTCCATCGCGTGGGTGTTATTTTCTAACTCCGGTGCCTCGTAACTCGCGTGATTCCTTCTTCCCGTCTCCATGGTATCCCGTGTCCCGTCGCCTACCGTGTCTATCCGACATCATGTCAGTTCCTCTTTCTCCCCTTGACGCTTCTCACCACCCTGTCTCCATGTGATGCGTACAATTTTGATACTCCGCGAGATCCCAAAAGACGACACCCAATCGCACCACAAGTGACAAGGCCCAACCAAGGCCCCCAAACCTGAAGGAAACAACAACAGAACAGAACACGACACAGCGCAACAGAGCAAGCAAGGGAGGAGTGTGTCCCAAGCTAAGCAAAGGGGTGTGTATGTGTCTGTGAGTGGGCACTTGGGTAGGTCTGTAAAAGATATCGTCATGGCCGTTAAGAACCTCTCTCTCTCTCTGTGTGTGTCTCTCTCT
>JABFFI010000988.1:4102-20870 GCA_013623725.1 Fusarium robinianum | reverse complement strand
GGACAGAAAGAGAGGGAAGGAAGGGGGAAGGGGAAGGGGAAGGGGGAAGGAGGGAGTGTAGGTGCAAGGTGTGTGACTGTTGACAAAGGTCAAGTGTGGGGGGAAGGGAGTTTTTGCTTGATTTGCTGCTGGCGTGGCGTTAGGCGTCAGCGGTCCAAAAAAGGATCCCCTGCCACCGGGGCTGGGGTGTTTTTTTCTAAGTGGCTCGATTTCGGGATCCAAAAAAGGACGCTGCCACTTTTTGTCTTCCCAGGTGGATTGATGGGGGGAAACGTGTGAAGAAAAAAAAATGGTGTCCCAAAAGGCGTGTGTGTTTGATCGTGCGGAGTGGAAGGTGTGGCTGGTGTTGGAAACGAGGAGAGAAAAAGAACTCAACAGGGGATTTCTCCGTTGGCCGTTCACCTTGTTTTTCCCCTGCCAAAACAAAAACCGGCTGTCATCTGTGCTTTGTTGTTTTCTCGCCCTTTTTTTTTTTTGCCGCCTTGCTTCTTCCAGTTGGCGAGGTTTCTTTCCTCTTTGTTCCATTTCCTCCTTGTCGGGCTTAAGCCTCTCCCTCGCCGCCACGTGACAATTGTCAGATGTGCCACCAGCCAATCAATTGTCCTCGAAAGGAGGAGGCTTTCCCGGCCATTCCGTCCCAAGACCTTGCTTGCCTCCGTACGAAGTACCTAGGAGGTGGTCATGGAACACGCCGCAGAAACATGCAGACACACACGCACACACGAGAATGACAATCACAAACGAGAAGCGCGCGGCGTCATTCCCGTTGGAAAACCTGAGGTGTAATTTCGATATTCTGACCCCCAGGCCTGCAAGACCATGTTTTGTTTTGTTTTTTTGCGTTTTTTGTTACTGAAAGAAATCCCCGATTCCTCAAGGCTCCGACAATACAGACCTCGAATCTGAGGGGGCAGCAGACAAGCCAAAGAGACGGCCACGGGCGCAGCATTGACTTCATAAGTACCGAAATTGCGGGGTTTCACAACTGTTCCATCCGTCGCACCGCCAGGCAGCCGCCAGGTAAGATGATGAATCTGGAAGAATACGAGAGTCGGTCAACACGAACGATGATTCCTGCACATTGTCTCCGCGGGTTTATAATTAGGTAGATCGTCAGTCAAAGATGGATATCCACGGCTCCCTACGATGTGTGTTCTTCTAAATGATGGAAAGCAAGCAAATCTCCCGATCCCGTCAAGAACCCAAAGCTACTTCTTTTCGTCATCAGATGCAGCAAACTGCATGCAAGTTAGTAATTAGTCATTCCGCATGTCTAAGAACCCTTTTTTCCTCGGTTTACAAAGTTTCCTTCGGCCGCGGGTGATGACCTCATTGTCGAACTTTTCCCTTTCGCCGGCACATCTTCACGTGTAAAATGACAAATCCGTCATCCATCCATCCATCCCCTCTCTGTCCTAGTTGATCCAACATACTTGACCTCCTCCCTCACTAGCCGCCGCAATCGATATTCCTTTGGTAGTTGACTTGGTGAGGTACCTATTGCAAGTCTCACTAGAATGCCTATGGTCGATATTGCATTTCGGATTAAGCATTTTGATCCACCTGCTACCCTCGTTGGAGGCATTAGGTTTAAGCCGGAAGTGGCTTAGCTTGACGGAAAGCACACTCATGACCCGTTGCCCATTACACACCTGCCGCCTAAGCTCGATCAACTGTCCCTCTCGATGCAGCAGCATCAAGCAATAGAAGTTAAAATGCTTCTTCTCAACGCTTCTAGATCTCCTACCGAAACCCATTTCCCTTAAGAAAGTGGCACATACATATATGCAGGAAGGAGTGTTTTATACTGGGCCGCATATTAACTACTTCGTAACTCGCCCATGTTGAGCTTGCAACCACCCCCCCTTGTGCTGATTCCCGGCAAGGCTACCCTGGAGGGTTAACAGGGGTGACTAACTTTCGCCTCTATCATTGAAGTGCCGCTGCTGTTCTCCGTACATTTTACAGCCAGTATTTCACTAGGTATTGATATCATGTTCACGGGCACGTGTTCGGCGACAAATATTTCCATTGTAATTAATTGCCAACTGTTCTGTCCAGTCCCAGTTCCGAGTCCAACGTCGAATCCTATAGCACGAGTGCCATCCAGGAGCTTTGCCCAGACCCTGATATCGATCCTCCCCCCTGTCACCCAAGCTGAATGTCACCAACGTTATGCACTCGGCCATTCCTGGGCTATTCACTCACAAGGCTGATCTGTAAATGAAATTTAGGACATGCAACCCTACCCCGCGAGTGAATATGAAACACGAGTTCTCATGCTCGAACCTGAACCACTCCTCGTTTGGTACAATAACTCACCAATATGCGCAAGCCGGAACAACCAACGACGCACCCAAGGAGTCTGTTCAACATATTCAAAACCTGGTTCACACAACAGGAATATCCTAAATGCCATGGTTCTCATCGCAATATTAAAAAAAAACCCCATCTCACGTGTAGTAAGAGCTTTCGAGCGATGTTTTATTCATCTGTTTAGAGATCAAAGAGCCTTTCTTCAAGGTCTCAGTATAAAGACGCCATCCATGCCAACCCAAACACCAATACCTCTTCAAAATCACATACTCATTGGCCCCCAAACTTGGAAAGTATTCCAAATTCTAGAAAATCCTGAAACCATATGGCTGTCTGCTTAAGAAAATGGGATATCAAGACGTGTGCATTCATTCGTCTGGTAAATGTGGAATGTCCATGACCCGAAAAAGGGTCCCAAGATCCATCCAACAACGTAGGAAAGAAAGAAAGAAGAGAAAAAAAAAATTACGCTGATGCGCCATGTCCGATCCTTTTCCTCTATGATGCTTTAAAAATCAACCAATCCATTGAGTTCCACGGGAGGGGGGGGATTTTTTTTCAACCCAAAGCCCCCCGATGGCTGTCTTCCTGTTTTTATTGCCAGTCTCAATCCACCTTCTTTCGTTTACTTGGTCGTCGACCGACCTCCTGACCTTCCACGAAATGGCCCTTCTCGATTTGGTGCTGTCGCAGGTTGTCTGGTCGGTTCTTATACTGACTCGCACACCCGGGGAAGGGGCATCGATAGATCTTGGGCGGCGTTGTTGCGTGCTGCAGCTTCTTATGCTTGGCCATGCTGCCACCAAACCAGCGAGGGTCGCCCTTGGGTCGATAGCCGCAAAGTTCGCAGCAGCTATTGGACTCCACCTTGACTGCTGATTGTCCGGCTCCCGGGGCGGGCGACGGCGGTGACGGCGCAGCGGTAGAAGGTCCGCCTACCGAGGAGGGGGCTTCTGGGGTCGGTAGCAACTGGGGATTGCCCAGCGTGCATGGGTTGATAGTCGAGCTCGGAAGAGTGTGGGCGAAGTTGATTTGCGACTCAGGAATAAACGGTCCGACAGTTCCAAAGTTGAAGCCATCGAGGTTTGGAGTCATGGCGCCGATCAAGTCATCAAGCGTGTCGAGAGCGTTCTCCTCTAGTGCAGAATCCTTCGGTAGAGGCCGAACCAGCCTGTTGATGACACTCTCGATGAGCTTCGCACCGTGACAATAATACGTTGATCGCGAGGTAGGATGTGGGACGTTAGGATCGTACAATCCATCCATCTGTGCTCTAACATATTGGATGAAGTGGTCGAAGTAGACATTGGATGGCAAGAACATCTATCACCATCGAGTTAGCGACCCATGAAGTTGAAACATGAAGAGGTTCTCTCGGCTCACCTTTCCGGCGTGCATCAGCTCAAGCTCAAGGCGGCGAGGTGTTGACACAAAGTTGGAATTGATGCGGTTAATGAGATCGTTGAGGCTAGCGGCGAAGGCGGGGATGACGGTGTACTGGTGGAATCCATGCTTGAGCAGGAAGTTGACGGCGATGGCGAATGGCGAATCGCTTTGCATGCTCATCGTGGGGTCGCTGAGGTGTTGGATATACAGCTGTGAGGCTTGAATGTCTGGTTCGTCGATCGTTTGGATGGCAGCATACTCGAGTTCTATTGGCCCTGTTAGTATCCCGGACATAATTGAGGAGTCCCCAGTCACAACTTACGGTCCAAGAAGTATTGTGCAACAAAAACCAACGAGTCGTTTGCGGAGAGGTTCACCAAAGGAGTTTCTCGTTCCTTGCCCTTCAAGCTCGACGACCGTGACACTGATGCGGAGGTCTTGGACTGCACAAGGTTGAAAACCTCTGCCTCGGTCATGGCAGCAGGCTGCCACAAGGCATTGACGATCTGGATGTAGAGTTGACAATCTTGACGGGAGAACCAGGTACTGTATGTCATTGCTTGACCAAAGAGATCTGTCCAGCGGCTAGGCGCCTCTTGCTCATGGACCACGATGGAAAAGGAATAGATGAGATGAACAAAACAGACGAGCTTCACAGGGGAGTCGGGCTGGCGGCCTTCGAGGATGTCATGGAGCACTTCGAGGCCATTCATAGCAATCGAGTGTGCTGACATGTTCCGCAATTGGTTGACAAACTTGTTCTTGGTGATCTGTTGGAGCTTGGACATTGAGTCCTCGACATGGAGTTCAAGTGTAGCCCATGCTGTTCCGATAAGCGAGCGTGTGTTGGTGTAGTAGCCAACTGCAGGTTCCGCCAATTGAGGGGGCGGCGGCACTTCCATGGCCATGGCATTGTCGTTGTTGGTATTGTTGTTGTTATTGTTGCTGCTGCTGCTGCTATCATCAGTCAGGGCGAGGTTGGATTCGAGTGATAGGTTGGTTGGGATAGAGTCGCCAAAGGAGAAGACAGACTCGTCAAGGCCCAAGTTGCCTTGAAGAGAGTCATCAGGCAGAGCATCAAGCATGGGGGTGTCGGCGGGGAGTTCTGATAAGTAAGACTGAGATGGGTCTTCACCACTGAAGGCGGCCCAACCCTTGGCTGTGGAAGCCTTGCGATGGAGTGCGAACGAGTTCGCCCTGAGGAGGCCTCCTGGGCTGCCCAGGTCATCCGCCGGCGATGTCAAGGTTGACTCGAAGCCAGCCGCTCTTGCCCAGGGACCCGACCAGGCCGAGATGGGCGATATATTATAGCTCGCGGTGCTGTTTGTACTGTTTGTACTGTTGGTGCTGGAAGTGCTTGCCGTCGACCGTACCGAGGTGCTCGGGGCGAGCATCTTGCTTCTCCTCTTCTGCTGAGCTCGGTACTGCTCCAGGTCAGTGGTATGCAGTTGCAGGACGGGCCGGTGCGGTCCCCCATTGCAGCCGTTATCGATGAGGTTCACGGGCGCCACGGTATCTGGAAACGTGTTCCAGTCGATGAAGGCCTCTATGAGTGCACCACCCGACTCGAGCTCCGCGGGGTGGACTGCAACGGGTGGTATAGGCAGCGATGGAACTTCGGGGGTAGGCAGCGGGAGTGGGGGGGCTTCTGCCTCATCCGCATCCTCCAGAATGGTAGGCAACGATACCTCGCTGCTGTCGATTTCGTGGATCTCGTTCGAGTGCAGCTCGCCTGGTGGTGCCAGAATGGAATCGTAGCTTGGTGGTGCCTCGACATCGTCCTGATCATCGTCCTCACCATCCAAGCCCATGTCCACAAAGGCCGAGCTCTTCGACTTGTGGCCCAAGGTGCTGAAGAAGTTCTTGGCCATTGACATGATCCTCCGCCTCCTCGAAGGATGTCCCAGGCACCGCTTGCACTTTGCATCGCTGAAGCGTTCGACCTTTTCGCAGTCGTAACACCAGTACTCACCAGCATCGAGTTGTTCGCAAGTATACAGGTGTTGGAGCATGAGCTCGTGGTCGGGAAATCGCTTGCGGCAGCGCAGCAATGGGCACTCCCGCCTCTCTTCGGGTGTCATTTTATTGCACTCATTGCGCTTCACGGCGGCCCAGACGATAAATCGATGAAGGGCGCATTCATCGCGTGCCGTATCACGGGTCCTGGGGCACCAGTAAGCCCCCGGGTCAAGGAACAGGAGTGGTTGGGCGAGGCAGGAACTTGAAGGGATTCAACTCTTACACGCATGCCGACGACGATGCTTCACCATCGTCTGAGACAAAAGACACCGACGAAGAGGTAGACTCGGTGCTTGATCTTCGAAGACTAAAACGATGACTTGGGCTCCGAGTAAGCCGCCGTAAGGCTGAGGGTCCGGAGCCGGGGTTAAGTCCATCTAAGGACGGGCGCTTCTTGGCCTCCATGGCCGGAAGGACTGCTGGTTGAAGCGATAATACCTTGCTGTACGTTGTAGGGCGGCGGCGGCAGCGGCGGCGGGGACTCGACTCGGTAGTAGTCAGTCAAGAGGCCTAGGGGACTTGGGTAAAGGGGGCCCTGGATGAGAGACAAGCGAGACTTGAAGTGAGAGAGAGGGGCAGAAAGGACTGATCAGACTGGATGAAGCGGAACCCAAAGGCCTTATCCGCCACCCATCGTCACGATTGTTTTGTTTTATTTTCCTCAAAGAAACGAAAGCGATGCTAGGAGGCAGCTCGGGACGAGGTCCTAGAGCGAATAAGAAGGTGTAGGACTCGAGAATGCCTAGGACTTGGTGGAGGGTTTGGATGGGTGGTGGAGACCCCGGGGAGCTGGGATAAGCTGGGGTTCTTGCTGCTCTCTCTCTCTGCTTGCCGATGTTTCGATTGATGCTGCGATGAATTTGGCGCGCAGCGGATGGGATGGGGGGGGGGGAGGATGGAGGGAGAGCCAACAGATGGACAAGGGGGGGTGTGTGTCTCTTGTCGTCTGGCGAGATGGTTTATTAGTCTTGGTCCTGGCTGGTGTCGTTCGTCTCGACCAAAACCCGACCTTGTCCGCAGGGTCTCTCTCTCTGTCTCGTCCCATGAGCTTCCCCCCTCGCACAGCTCACTCAGAACGGAAACACAAGACCAGACCAGATCAAACCACACACCCCAGGTCCGCTCCCACTCCGCCCGCATCCGCAGGTCCCCCTCCCCCCCTGGCTTCTCCTCGCGCGAGAGCGTGCCCGCCATGGCCAATTGCTGGCCCTGCTGACAGCGTGGCTTAGGCAACGAGGCGGACAGCGACCGCTGCGCCATGGCCCCCAAGATCGAGAAGGGGAGGGGAAAGATGGTTGGGAAAAACGCCCTGCCAGAGCCGCAGAGAGACTGCCCGTGGCGCGCGCGCGCCTTGATAGCACCAAAAAGAGCCGCGGCTCTAGCGTCTCACAGCACTCTGCACTGCGGTATGGGGAGAGAGACAGACAGCCCTTGAGCCCCTTCAGGTTCGTATCCCCCCCCCGGGCCCCCCTCCCTGGCGCTCGTGTCTTCGATAGCGTCGCAAGCTATAGACGCCGCGTATGGCGGGTGCAGGAAAGCCAAGAGCCGTTGACAGACGAGGGTTTGCTCTGCATTCGTTGGCGTTCCCCGAAGCTTAATCTTTCTTGGTGGTGCTGACGGGAGCTGGGAAAGTTGAGAAAGCCGTATGCGTCATACCGATCACTTTTGTCCTAGGTACCAGGCCCATAATGGGAGTAGTCTTCTGCGCACCTTCCAGAGAACAGATGGCCGGGGACTTGCCAGTTTCTAAATCGGGCATCCCAACGTGCCCCAGATTCCCCCATCTTGAAAGAGAGTAACCCAATTTGCAACAATCAATCCATTACCTAGCTCGGGCAGTTGAAAATCCCCAAGAACCTTCAGTCAAGCACCTATCGATGGTGTAGCTACCTCCTAGGCAGCACGGTAAGCAGGAACTTGTTTGAGGAGGATCCGAATCCCAACCCACCGTCACTCATCCTACAAACAATCCATCAGGACAAGATATTATAACGCGTCATACAGCTTGCGTCTCTCCCGCATGACCTATGTGCACTTTTGCTTGCTAACCGACTTATCTCTCTCTCTTCACAACAGGCCCTACCCAATCCTCAGCTCCTGTGTGGCCTGAATCAGTGCAAAAAAAAAAAAAAACAGACACATAAAACTCCAGGGTATGTCGACTTACAAAAACGCCTTGCCAACCAATAACTCGTCCTTAGCCCAGGTAGGTTACCTATTTGATGACAGCCACCACCAAAATCACCACCGTCACCTGAAGACGGGAATCACCGTCCAGCCAGAGCGCATTCCCACGTCGAGCCGGTTCTCCAGTCGTCATGGGCCCGAAGTCTCACCAGTTGCAGCTCTAGTCGGTGAGAGCCACGGCGTGGCCGGTTCCAAAATGGTATGCAGTCCGGTATGCTGCGAGAAAAAAACATCAGAGGAGTCGTCCTTTTTTCAGCATCTGTCCTTGCTTGGCCTTCAGCTGTTCCACCTAGTTAACGCCCTTCTGCAAGCCACAAGGCTGACCACTCGCCGAAATCCCGATCTGGTATCTAGGAATATCACTGCGCACGTCATTCTCGGGGAGCCGACTCTTCCATGTGCTATGGCTAAGACTTTTCTATAGATTGTACCGACAAAAGAACGTGGGAGCTCGCTGATGCTCCATGGCCCGGCTAATGCTACCGCCTTGAATAATAATAATGATGCAAAACACCGTCTATATGCCCTGGGAGGGTATCTCGTGACCGGCCGATCTTCCGGCTTTGCCCTTCTTGTCCATGACTCCTCGCAACACCCGCAGTTTCTCCTCTGTCACCCGGATCGCTTCTTTCACTTCCTTCTCATCCATCCTCACTGCCCGCAGGTTATCCTCCACTGTCCTTGGCTCCATGGCCCGCTTGGGAACGCCAACCCGGTCCGCGTTGAGCCTGTCCCCATTGAGTCTATCCAAACCGACTCGCTCTTCCAGCCACTCCCAGAGTTCGCTATCCTCTCTTCGCCACATCTCCTCGAATGCGGCCAATCTCTCGGGTCGGTACACGCCCATACCATGGTTGTAGGGGGGAGGGCTCCTGCTGGGCGTGAACCCAAAGCCAAACCACGTGGCAACGAGCAAGCCGACCAGCAGCCCATACATGACATTGCCTGTGAGGAGTGGCTTGACAATGTCCCCAATGGGCTCCAACAGTCCACGCACCGGCTCGAGAACCCCCCAGTTCTTCTGAACCGGCCGCTTGGGGGGGCTGTTCCCCTCGACAGCGCCCGCAGCTGTTGGTGCTGCCTTGAGCTTCTTGCCCTTCTTCCTTGCCCCCTTAAGGGCCGGAGTGAGTGGCACCGCAGCCTGCGGTTTCGACGAAACTTCTGCCTTGAGCGCCGCGAACAGTTCCTTGCAATACTGACCCTGTCCGTCATTGACACCCTTCTCGATTGGGCCTGCGATGTGTTAGCTAGTGTTCTCCTAGTTGCCATTTGCTTCTCGCCCGGAGTCTTACCCTTCAGCCAACTCTTGCCGCTCCACTCAACCGTAAAGTTGATTTGCACTCGGGTGGAATTGTTGTCAGCCCAAGTAAAGCAGTACTTGGTCTTGACACAGAAGACATTTCCACTCGGTACATCTGGGGTCTGAGTTGAAACGCTAAGGTGAATGCCCTTTTCGTAGTCGAGGTTGTCCAGCGTCTCAGTTACGTTGCACTTAGTCTGCCTGGGTCCAATAGAGCCATTCAGTGGCTTGATGTAGTTGTAACTGCGGCTCTTGTCCTCCAGGCTGAGGCCCTTCTTGTCGTCCATCTGCAACTCCGTGCATTTCTGTTCTCCCGTCAACCACTGCGTCATCCACGTCACAGATGCAGAACCGAACATCAGGCTATACACCTTGCCGAGGGGAGCCGGGATAACGTCATCCGCGAGCACTCTGTCGTAGTGCGATCCCGAGTCGCCGCAATCTGTCGCGGCATGTGTCGCTGGGCCTGGGAAGTCGCCAGCAGCTCCGGCCGCAGCTGGAGCATCCTCCGGCGCGGCCCCATTCGCAGAGACAGCCCCCGATACCTTTCTGGGCGCGGCCTTTTCAGCATCGCCGTCGGTCCCATTGGCCTCGGCGAGACTCGCGTTGTGCATCTCCTCGTGGACATCTTCGTCGTAGTATTCCTCCTCGTCTTCTTCACTGTCCTCATCGGTATCTGAACCATCCTGGCCCTCGTCGTCCAGGGATGGCTCAGTATCCACCTTTTCTGTCTTGTCGCCACCGGTCCCCTCGAGTCGCACACCATTCAGAGTGCTCGTCAGGGTGGGATGGCCCAGTTTCCAGATGTTGACGATGAGATCATACGTAGCATCTCTGCTGGTGAAGCTCGCAAAGACATGTTTGGCATGCAACGTCGAGATCATGAGGCCATTCTTGAAGACAAGGGCTGTGCTTCTCTTCTCGACCGAAACAATCTCATCAAAACTCATGACAAGCGTTGTTGTCCATCCAAAAATGTTGCTGCTGAAGCAGAGATGGCCTTCCGAGACATAAAGTCGTCCATGCGCGAGAATCTCTCTCTGCAAGGCGCAACTATAGTCCTCAATAAGGTAGTCGTCATCAGGCACACTCTTGAACAAATCGTGAAAATCACGATTCCTCTTCTTGCTAGCAATGGCGAATCCGGTGAGCTTGGGCGCGCTCGAGTTGGGATGCGCTAACGAGCTGTTGGCGGCGACGATAGCGGCGCCAATGGTGGTGCCAGTGGTGACGGAGCTCCCGCGCTTCCTATGAGTCTGCTTCAAGGCGCTCCGCAGGCTGGAGCTACGCTGCATTCCATTGCCCTTGTTATCCGAAAACTCGACGGGCGGTGGCGTGTGCTCCCCGCTTGCCGACTCGTAGAGGGATCGCGGGCGACTGGCAGACTCGTCGGGGAGGAGGTCTGTCGGGGTGATGGGAGAGTCGACCGGGGCCGACTCGGAACGAGCACGGTTATCAGCCATGTCGGGGAACTTGGGCAAGTTTGGGGAGACAACAGAGCTAGATGGTTCCGCAAGACCAAGCTGGCTAAGGCTGAGCTCCCCGGCTCCAAGAGTTGACACTGCTGATTTCCTGTGGTCCTTGTTGCTGCTGCTGTTGTTTTCCTCCATCTGTGTTACAGGGGTAGGTTCGACGTCGTACTCGGCCGTGATGGGTGCGGATTCGTCTTCTGGGGCTTTAAGGATCGAGGTTCGAGACTTGTTTGCCCCGAGACCGATGCCGGTGTTTTGAATATTACTGCTGAAAGTGCTTGCGGCGTTCTGGGCAACTGATATCATGGAAGAAAAGAAGCCCGATGCTGCATTCGCGGTCGCGTTCGCGTTGGCGCTGGGGGTGGTCTCGCTACTCTCCTCGGTCGGGGTGAGAGGAGCAGAGATGATGTTGGATAGTTTGCTGGGGCCGATAGTGACAGAACTGGATCGACTCCTTCGATGCGCGTTCATATTCCGCGTGGAAGAAGTGCCATTTGTGCAGGAGCTGTGGCCCCCGGTACCCCAGAAAGATTTGCGATCAGGGGATGATTGGGGAGATGCGCTGGCGAACTCGACGGGCGTCGGCGGAGTGTTGACAATGACGGGGGCGGGCTTGTCGCCGGTCGGAGGTGTTCGAGGAGGAAGACTTGTGTCGACCCTTGGCTGGACTCTCGACCGCCTATCTGGAGAAGCTACCTTGGCCGCGGCGGGTGGCTCGATAACAGGCGGGACCTGCAGAGGGTCAGGGTCCCGGGCCACGGTCCTTGTGGGCTGTTCCTTGCTCGCCGGAGGCGGTGGGTGAGGTGCGGTCGACGGCCGTTCGGGGCTGGAGTTTGAGGTGCTCCCGGATGTCCTTTTGGGTCTGAAGATGCCCTTGAGTTTGCCGCCTGGTGAGGGTGACCGACGTGACTGGCGATGGGGAGGAAGCAAGCCCGTCTTACTCCGGCCGATCCGAAGCTCCCTCAAGTCGGTCGAATCAGAAGGCCTCGCTGATGGGAAGGTTAAGGGCCTGGGGGTGCTACTATTGGAGTCGACGTCGGTACTGGAGAACTGGGATTCAGGCAGATGGGATGCCTGCACGACGGGGGACGATGCCGTTAGGTAGCCGATTTGAGACGGGTGAGACGAGAAGGGCGCGGGACGGGCTAGGGACCTAGAAATTCGAAGTGACGTTGGCTCACGGTCAGAAAGGAATTATGCACAGACAAGCCAAGACAGGGTTAACGGAGTGGAGATGATTCGAGAGATAGGTTGACAGCATATAACAAAAAAGAAGGGCCAATCCCTCCTGCTGGGGGGAGGGGTGTGTGTGTGGGGGGGGGAGAGAGACAAGAAAGAAGAGAGATGAGAGAGAGAGGGTGTGAGAGAGAGAAAGACAGAAGGAGAAGCAATTATTCGACCCAAGCAAGAAGCAAATGATTGGGATGCACACAGAGCAAGATCTGGATGACCATCCCGTGGGAATGTCTAGCACGTGGGTTGATCATCACAACGCTTTGATAAAGGCGCTGCCTGCTGCTTGATTGACTGGGCCAGGGCTGTCTCAGTGCTCTTCGGCTGGTGCTGGTTTGGGACGGGACGGGATGGATTGGATGGACAGTCGCCAGAACGGTGGGCGGAGCGGTAGAAGGCGGTAGCGTAGGTAGGTATGTACGGAGTTGTGCCAGCCTCATATTTGAGCCGTCGGAGTTTCCGCGTATCCTCCCAGATCCGTCCATGGGTTCTAGTCGCAAAGGAAAAAGGGACAGAGGACGGGAAAAAGCGACAGAGAGGAAGGGGAGAAAAAAAAAAGGGGTACAATGATAGAAGAAGCGAAATAAATCAACAACAAGAACAAGTAGCAACTTACGATTCAGGGTCCGATTCATAGGAGCGATTGCTCGTGTCTTCGGCCTCGTCCCCCGCCAAGTTTCCCGATCGTGTCCCGTCGCTTTCGAGAGTCTCACGGCTTGATTGCGAGCGTCCTACGAAGTCATCGCCGTCTTCATAGTAGCCTGGTCCTTCCGAGTCTCGCCCTTGTTTTCTTCGGAGTCGCTTGTTCGATATGGATTTCGGTAGAAGTTTGTTGAAACCGTTGCTACCGTTGTCCATTGTCGTCGTCATAGACTCTTGACGTGCAGCGCCGCCGTGCGCGCGCTGCTTGTTGAGGCTGGGGAAAGGGGATCGAGTACGGCGAAGGGTAGGATGAGGTTGTATACTCGGCGGTCAAGGTGGCGGAACGGGACGGGACAGGACAGGACGGGCGCAATTGTGTACACGGTATGTCGGTAATGGATGAGGGTTAGATGTGGCGACGGCGGCGGCGATGGCCTCTTGGGGACTTGGATGGAGTCTCGAGACAGGTATGTGTAAATGGATATACAAAAAGGGTAGATAGGTAGGTATATATCAACAAAAGATAGATGCGCTCCCCCAAGGAAAGTAGATTGGTCAAGTGGGATAATAGGATAGATTGTGTACGGAGGGAAAAAAGAGAGCTGGAGGGGTTCGTTCTGGAGGTGAAAGGAAGTGAGCCTGGAATGACGAACTGGCCAAGGCTGAATGGGACTTGACGTCGGTTGGTCGGTGGTTTAGCTCAAGATGGTTGTTAATAATGACAACCCCCCAAGACTAGCTACTAGTCCAACCCCCCGGAGTCTGGACCAAGGACTAGTTGAAGATCCCGCAGATGGAAGTTTGTATGCCCGGGCTATGTACGAAGTACGAAATAGGTAGTCACTACGGAGTACCTAGCAGTAGTAAAGTCGGCGAGCTTCTGCGCCGTTTCTCCAGCAAAGGGGGAATCCGCTCGTTCGCTCGCACTCAAAACGAAAGCGAGCGGACGGGACGGGACAGCTTGCAAAGCCGCGACCCCGACCCCGTCCTGCTCCTGCTCCTGCTCCTGCTCCTGTCCCGCCAACGTCGTAAACTCGTATGGAACCGACCCCAAACCCGAGTCCGAGACCTCCCCCTGGTGAGAGTAATACTTTCCTAGGAAAGGTATCCATCTGCCTGGTGGGCTAGTGGGGGGCGCCAGTAATAACTAACTAATTGGAACATGGAACCCTACTCACCCCCTTGGAAGGGCTGAAGCTCTCTCTCACCGGCCCAAAACGTCTTGAGACAGACAGGGCGGACCGGGGGGTAGGGCTGGTCATTATTTTGACAGTGCTGAGGTCAGCGGGAGGTAGGTAGTAATACGCAGTGATCCGCTCATACGCGTTTACCGCTTGTTTCCGACCTCCCGGTCCGCGGGTTTCCAATGTCACTGTTGTTCCATGATGGGGTTAAACTGTTGGGGATTGTATAAGTCATGGGGTTGTTACCCAAGAGACCAAACAACACATTCTGGCACATTTTACTGACGCATTTAATATTTTTGTTTGCTTGCTAAGGTCGTAGCTATGCTCCGGTCTCGAGTTCAATTGATGTTTGTCAAGGTACAGAGAGATTGTGGTGTATTCAATGTACCTAGGAGGGGGGGTCAGGGGTCTTGACTTCATCAATCACCGACTTTTTGATGTCGCTACCGAAGAGTCATGTCACACCTAACCCAGCAAGTTATATAACCATCCGTTCCTTGGGTAACCTTGAATCGTCGAGAATAGGTACCATTTTCGAGGCAACGATGGAATATATACAACGTCGAGGCCGTTATATACCGGCAACTTGCCGCCGCTAAGTTCAACCCCGATCGTCAATCAATACGGGGTAGAAGAGAGTGAAGAAAAACGACAAGGATGATACCTATTGATATCATCCAAGCCCACCCAGGTATGACGGCATCCAGTCAAATGTCATTCAAACCAAACGGTTACTGATGACATTCATTCACTCAACGCTCGCCCATTCCACAACCAGTATCTGTTTGGAATAATATTCCTCTCTTGTCCTATTTATTGCCATCAACTGTCAAACGGTTATGTATACGCCCACCTAGTTACCTTGGTCGACATATAAAAGGTACCTGGACGGGGAGTCCAGAGTCATCTGTTTATAGTAGCCCAATATTCCGTTTGCCACCAAAAGCCAAACCTCCTCATGTATCTTGTGCCTCTCTCCCCGCACTACACACACACACTTCATCTCGTCACCACCTCGACCACCTTGGCCAACATAAAAATCTCCCAACAACATCGCGTGTAATCATTTCGCTATCCCCTCCCAAATCACCAACTCTTCACACACCGGGCATGGAATCATGGACTCCTCCTCCCTCGTAAAGGCCCACGACCATGTGCGCGCCGCCGGCGTCGCTCATCATGCCTCCGAAACCATCGTCGCAATCAACGAACACACCCAAGCCGCCGGCGAGTTCGCCAACGCCGCCCGCTCCACCTCCAGTGTCGAGGCCCTCCGTACCCTGAAGCTCCTCGAGGAGCACCATCGCAAGATCGCCGAGATCCTCAAGAGACCTGCCGAGCCCGTCCCGCAGCCTGCCGACCCCGATGCCAACAACAAGTCCCAGTCCGACAAGGCCTACTCCGCCGCCTCTCGAGATGCCCACTCGGGGAGGGGATCCAGAGGCGACTCTTCAACGTCCAAGAAACAGGGTCCCCCTACCCAGCGCCGTTATGCCTCTCGCGAAATGTCGTCGTCGATCGCGAGCAACCTAGCTACCGCGCGAGGCATTCGATCCAAGTACAGAGGGCAGCCACTTGCGCCGAGCGTCTCGAACGATCAGGCCCCCGGGAATGTCGATGGCCTCTCTCGTCCCCACGGTACAAAGGCCAAGATGCAGAACATCATCGATCACCAGCCTGGGAAGCCCGCCTGGGTCCCGCCGATGCCATCGCAACGATCCGACGGCAATACCAAGACCCCATCTTCCCCGGCACCTGATGCCTCTTCGGCTACGGATGATGGGGGATACACTCGATTCTACAATACCTTTGGTAGCCTTATCAACAAGATCTCGGCGCCCTTGGCCTTTGCTGGCCTACCCTTGATTCAAGAAGAATCGACATTGTCCGAGACCCCAGAGTCTCCGGAGACATCTCCCTCCAAGCGTAGCCACCTCAAGGCCTCTCCGTCTAAGATCCTGGAGCCCGACCTGTCAAAGATCTACTCCAAGGCGACCATGCAGGCTCTCACGAGGGACGGCCATGGACCCAATGACTCTTTCTACGTCGTCCCAAGTACCGGCCACACCATGTCCTATGCCAACATCCTAAGCTACGCCGAGAAGGAGAAACGACGCCTCGAAGCCTCTCACAGCGAACTCATCGACGCCCCAGAAGAAGAAGACGACTTCGTCGACGCCCGAGAAGCACCCGCGCCCTTATCCCCCGAAGTCAAACGTCGCATCGGCCGCGCCCGAACGGACAAGGACCTCAACAACACCATCGAAGAACTGTACACCGAGAACAAGTCCCTCAAGGACATGCTCGACAAACTCAGCAGACGCCTCCGCACCTTTGAAGTCAGCGCCCAGACCTCCGCCATGGCCCTCGCCGAGAGCTATCGTCTCATGCGACCCGGATCCCCCACAGCGACGACCACCACATCACCCCAGCTTGGTAGGACGTCGAGCGAAGAGGCCCTCAGGAAGAGGAACCAGGAGGTGGAGGAGCAGCTCGTGGCGGCTATGAAGCAGATGGAACGGCTTGAGAAGGATAACCGCAAGATGCAGAAGACGCTCGACAAGTATCGCGACAAGTGGGAGGTGCTCAAGGCGGGGGCCAAGGCGAGAAGGGAGGCTCAAGTTGCTAGCGATAGCGTTGAGGATGCGTCGGCGGCAGCAGCAGGACAGGGCTGAATTTGGTATGAAATGGTTTTGTCACGAGTCTCGGGGTTCACTTAGTTTTGCGTCATCTGCTGGATGACCTAAAGATCGACTGAATCTATCCAGCATATGTTTGGCTCTCCGAGTTGATGCATGCACCTATCTACTCCATTGCCTCAGGAGGCCCCATCACTCACTCTACCACGTAAACGTAGACAATTCACGACAACAGAGGCTTCGACAGCCCGGCTTTCCCCTAGTTCCACCAAAAGCTCACACTGAAGCTCACGCTCAAACTCCTCACATAATGCCACCACCCGATCGGAATCAACAACGTATCCCCCGGCCCCAAAATACACTCCCAATACTCAACCCCTTCCAACC
>JABFFI010000987.1:0-15690 GCA_013623725.1 Fusarium robinianum | reverse complement strand
GATGGGGGGGGATCTATCCAAATTATTGCCCTTTTGGGGGGTTACTTGTGCGCGGGATGTTGGTTTCTTTCGTACGAAATACTACCACAAGTATAGAGACTTATTGAGATCGATGGAGATGGCGGCGTGGGATTTGTTGAGAAAACGCGGGAGAGAGAGAGAGAAGAGAGAGAGGGATGGATCTCTTGATTTTTGCCTGTTTGAGTCATTGCGATCTTATCTCTAGATCGGGATAAATCCCGGTATTGTTTCCACCAGAAATTAATTTTGATGGATACTTCTCAGGCAGTCGGAATAATTAAAATAAAATAAAAATAATATGGAAAATAAAAACAGCAACACGTGGAAAAGAAATCATCCCTTTTTCATATGCATCTTCTCTCTCCCGAGACTTCATACCGAGGCTTTATATACACATCAACCCCCCTCCTCCCGTCCTAATCGTCTCATAAATCCATCACCTTAATCCCCCTTCATCCCGTCCCCCCGCCCTCATCCCGCGAATCATATCCCTCAGCCTGCCGAGGCACAAACGGCTTTCGGCCAAGGGCCCCAGTGACGTACGACCGGGGGTTTACTTGCGGCCTCGGCCAGCTCTGCGATCATTTTTTGGGGGGAAACCCATTGAAGTCGTCCTTTCGAGGGGGGGTTGGAAAGCTAGAGAGGTACCTGGTTAGCCCCCCAAAGAAAAATCCCAGCTGCTAATAATTATTACTTAGTACCTAGTACACTCTGCGAGGTTTCCTCGAATTCCCATGGGTCCTTTTTTTTTTATTCAGTTTCGTATGAGGCCATATCCATCCATTATTCCCTCTTTTCTTCCTTGCATATTACCTTAGCTACTACTACTAGTCCTGTGGCGTCTCTCTTCAGTTGATTCCTCTTCTCTCCATCTCTTTTCAATGCTCATAGGGAGCACTTCCTCCTCCTTTCACCCAAGTCCCCCGCCGTCATGACCGAAACCGCCCTCGAATCACCCCCCGAGGTCATCTCCCTTCCCTCGGCGGATCCCACCACCTCCGATTCCCTCCCGGCTTCCACCTCCAACTCAAACAGCAACGATGACAAGTCCAAGTCAAACTCCAACTCCCTAGCGACAGCGCCTCCATCGGGCATCTTCTCTACCATCGCTGCTACACCATCCACCGTCGACGCCTTCCTCCTCCACCTCTCCCGCTGTATCCGCACCCGCGGCGGCACTGATACCGTCCTCTTATTCACGGCCTACGCAACCCGTCTCACCGCCGCCATCCTCGAGATCATCGGTCGCAATGCCAACAACAACTCGGCCCGTAAGCTCCTTGAGCTTGTCCTTCGTCTACCGTCATCAACCGCAGTCACTTTGTCCGATGCGCCTGCGCCTGCGCTAGCCACTTTTGCGCTCACCATCTCTAAGCGCTTGCAAGCCTTCGTCGGCATGCTGGGCGAATGGCGCACCATGAACCGCATCTGGGGCATCATGGGCATGTACCTTGCCGCCAAGGACCTCCTTCTGCGCCTGCGCGGCGCAAACAAGGCCGATGGCGACGAAAAGACCCCCAAGCCCAGCAGGTTCAACACCTTCGTCGAGGTCCTCCAGGTCATCTCCCTCACCAGCTACCACATCTGCGAGGCCAATACCTGGCTCGCCAGCAAGGGCGCGCTGCCCTGGTCGCCCAAAACCCGGGGGCGCATGGGCGCGGTTGCTGTTCGCGCCTGGGGTGCTTACACCTTCATGGAGTTGGGGCGCATGCTCGTGGAGCGCAAGCGAAGGACGCCCACTGGCGATAAGGAGGTCGACAACAAGTGGAAGGACGAGTGGAACACCAATTTCAAGCATAACCTGTCGTGGGCACCGCTGACCATCCATTGGAGCATGGAGAAGGGTTTCCTGCCAGAGATTGCCGTTGCCGCTCTAGCAGCCTACCCTTCGACTGCCCTCATGAAGAACGTATGGGCCCAGACGGCTTGAGTTGGGAGTGTAGTTGTTCTTCTATAAAACTTGGGGACGTCTGATTGGGGAGCGCATTGTTCACACGTGGTTTGTCAGTTGCAGAGATGAAGAAGAGATATACGCTGGGACTTACACCAGGTCAAGAGTTATTCGACAGGCCAGGAATTGATTGGCCAATTACCTGATAGGGACTTTGGGGAGACGGACTTTAGGACGCGACATTGCGACAGCGGCGGTAGTTTTTTATTTCAACACGGGAAAGGGGGAGGCCATGCAGGATTCGGCCTATACACAAGATATCTAGAGTATAGTAGACCAGATATATATCATCCCTTTTTTTGATTTCTCGATATCTCGATAGAAGGAGTAGGAAATTTTTATCAACTTCAGCAACCCGCCCCAAAAAATTCTTTTATTCACATAGGCAACCTCATAATCTCCTCCTTCGTCCAATACTTCCTCATATTCTCCGCCCCCAACGTCTTAACCTCCTCATCCAAATGCCGCCACAACACCTCCCCCCACCCCTCCATCTTCTCCCTGAGCACAACTAGACTAAAGTCCAGCTCCCCGGTCCTGCACTTCTGGAGATACTCGGCGAACACGTCCAGCCCCGCGTGGATCTCCTTGTGCTGACGGAGGAGCTCCGCCCGACCGCCCCGGAACTCGGGCATCTTCTTGGCCAGCACGGGGAACACGTAGCGCTCCTCGATGCCGTGGTGGCCCGTGAGGTGCTCTGCGAATTGGATGCCCTCGAGGATGAATTGCTGGAGGGTCATGCCGTGCGGGCGCCGGCCGGATGTGCAGGCGTTCCAGAGGAGGGTCCATGAGCGGCGGAAGTGATCGTGCTGTGTGTGTGTGTGTGCGTGTTAGATGTCGGTGTGTGAGGGAGTGAGATTGAGAAATAGGTCTTCATCTTACAAAGTAATCCATCTTCTCGGCGAGACGGTTGTAGATCTTAAAGTCCCGGTCAGATAGCGGTGGCAGTTCCTCAACCTCGGGCTTGCTGGTGGTGCTCTCATCAACCACCTTGGGCTTTGCCGCCTTGGGCTCTACCGGTGCCGACTTCTCGGCCTCCATTATCGCCTGCCGCTGTACTCGCGATGATTTCTTTGGAATCTTTGGGATCTTTGTCGTGTAAAGTCTCGACAGCGCAATCCCAACAGGTCGAGGAATAGGTGGTCTTGAGGAGACACTGACGAAGCCCCTGGAAATATTGACGCTCAAGATATGCCGTCGCAGCATCAACTTCATGACCCTGTTACCAGCCTTCAAGAACTCTTCTCTAGAACTGAAAGATTTGATCATTTAGTATCAAAAACAGGGCTTATACATGGGCGTCCTCTGTGAATGGTCCTCCCCCTTCTCAACCAGTGAGGAGCCCGCTTTTCGGGATTGTAAATCACTGACTGAGCATCCCAAGGGCCGACCACCCGCGCGGTATCTTAGTCATCTTCGCTTCGTCGGTGAAGCTGAAGAGTCCGAGTTGTCCATTTAACTACACCGTACTCCGTATAACGAGCTAGAAGGACTGCGAAAAAGGTATTCATCAATTGAATCGGTTTATCCTAAATAGACTAGGTACTCAAGCATGATCGATGAAGCCTTGCAGTAGCCTCGTAGTCGGTCTCCAGGATATCGTTCGGTAAGAAGACCGAATAATACTCAAGACATGCATCTCTGTCTCAACGCCAATCCCGACTCCGACGCGGAAAACAGAGGCGTCCCGTACCGCGCGGAACCCTAGAAACACCCCGATTGTCTCAGATTCCTAACAGGACTCGATGGGTCTCTCTTGTCTGACCTCCCTGTCCTACCTATCTCTGTGATCTAAATGTCCACTGTCGATCAGACCCAGATTTTCAAGGCCACATTGTCCAAAGACATCAAGCAACGCATCATCTATTTTGTTTTCAGAAACTCATATTCATTCCTTCAATCATGAAGAACCTTGGTACATAACCACAAGCGGTGTCCGCTCCTCGTCGCCCATCTCCCTCCCCTAAACGAGTAGGCACGTCGCTGTACACGAGCATCACCGTATTCAAGACTGACAGGTTCTATATGTTCCTTGATTCCGTTTCATCCTAGTGATACGTAGCGAGTGCTCCCGCATCCTCGCCCTTTTTCATTAAAAGCAACCATCCCATGCAACAAAATGCAAACGACTAAGACGCCTCATCTCCCTCATTGCCTCTGTCCTAACCCCGGACAGCCGCACCCAGCGCGCCGCCCGTGAACTGCGTCCCGCCAGCCTGTCGCTGCGTGTTGCCGCCTGCTCGTGCACCACCCCGGCCCTGTCGCTGGCCCCCCCTCTGTCCTCCCCGGCCTCGGCCTCCTTGGCGCTCAAACGCGTTGGAGGTGCCTTG
This sequence comes from Fusarium robinianum, assembly GCA_013623725.1. Classification (NCBI taxonomy): domain Eukaryota; kingdom Fungi; phylum Ascomycota; class Sordariomycetes; order Hypocreales; family Nectriaceae; genus Fusarium; species Fusarium robinianum. Next base: position 11,388 of record JABFFI010000987.1, on the reverse strand, counting down.
GGTTCGCTGCTCCAACGTGCGCTCGTTGGTCTCGATGAGCGCGCTGGCCTTGTCTGACAGAGCAAGTGCCAGGGACTGGAGGCGGCTGAGCTCGACACCCTTGCGGAAGATGACGGTAGATGTGACCTGGTCAAGCGAGGCGGCAAGCTCCTCGTGGCTAATCATCTTACTCACGACCGCGGAAACCTTGGCGGCATCGAGCTCGAACATGGTGCTGAGGGTTTCGATGGAGAGGGTGTCATAGAAGGGGGCGTAGGTGAAGAGATAGGTTCGCAGACCCTCCTCCTGGATCTGCTTGGAGAGCATGGCCTTGATCTCCTCGGCATTGGGCATGAGGTCCCAAATCTTGATGCTGTGGATGAAGGTGATGGACTTCTTCCACTCACCCGCAGCCAGAGCCTTGGACGCCTGCATCACGTGGTCGCGAGTGTTCTCGGGAGGGCCAGTGAAGATCTGTCTCTCGTGGTACTCGAGCATGCGGCGGTAGGTCTTGCTGATAACTCGCTTCCTGACATCGGGAGATGAACCGGTCTGGGCGAGGAGAGGGATCTCGAGGAGCATGCTGCAGGTCAGGTACACACACTCAAGGAGCTCCAGGTTGATGTGCATGTGGAAGGGCAGCTGTCGCTGCTTCTCCAAGCGCTCCTGCTCGGGAGAGACCTGGCTGTACCGTTGCATCATCACGCCCTGGGCAAGCAGCTCCTTCTGGCGACCGCTACCGCAAATCTCCTGGAGGGTGTTCTGGGCATCATACACAAGGCCCTTGCGGAAGGCGCAAAGACCTACTTGGACGAGTGTTCGGTTGTAGAGGATCTGGCTCTGAACATCAAAGTTGGGGATGTTCTCCTGCAGATGCGACATCAGCATCATGTCACGAGCCTTGTAGTACTCGCCATGGAGGGCGAGGAAGTAGACCTGGCACAGCATAGCTCGGGCACGAATAATACCCTCGCTGTTGCTGAACAGGTAGTTGCAGAGAATGTTGACAAGGTTGCTGGCGTCCTGGGATTGGCTGCGGGGAGTGATGACCGACTCGACAGATTCATCGACGGCCTTCCAGCAGTTCTCCTCGAAAGTGGTGACCACCTGGGCGGGCTGGAGTGCAGAGTTAGCATATACGATAGACCATGGGAGTGGAATGAGAAGCATACCTTGAAGTAGACGTGCTCCAGTCGTCGCATGACGATTCGGTTGACGCTGTCTTGGGGGGTCTCGAGGGAGGAATCCTTGCGGAGGAACTCGTAGTACAGAAGGCCACGGAAGATGATGTTGTAGAGAGCACCCTCATCTTGCAACCGCTCAATGTACTCGGAGGTATGGGGGTCGATGCTCTGGAGGGAACGGACGAGCTCATCGTCGAGTCGCTCAATGTACGAAACGATGCTGCCGGGAACCTTGATGTACTTCTCGCCGGCCTGGAGCGTGGGGGGCTTCTCATCGTCATCCCACTCCTCAGCGTTCTCAACAACGATGTAGTCGCGGTTGGCCTCGAGCACCTGAAGAAGAGTCGAGAGCTCCTTCTCGGCTGCCTTCCAGTGATCAAGGGGCATAGACGTGGTGGCACTGCCAAGATCGAATCGAGCAGAGACCATGGTGAGAAGAACGCGGATCTGTTGGTAGGGGGTGTTGGCGATCTCGTTCAGCTTCTCCATGACCTTAATCTGCTCAGTTCGGTCGGTGTTCTTCTTGCCACGAGACTCCATAATGGTTCGCAGGTGCTTGAAGATGCTCTCGGGGGTGTACTGGAGGGTTCGGCCGCCCTTGCCGACGGTAGCGAAACCACCATCATCGAATTCCTCCGCCGCAGGGGCCTCGACCTCGAAGCTGATCTTCTTGGACTTGGGTGCGGGGGCGGCCTCGGGCTCGTCATCAGACTCCTCCATGAATCCATCCTTGTCCTCTCGGTAAGAATCGATCTGAGGCTGGTACTCCTTGTTGGTCTTCTTGATCTTTTGCTTGACCGCATTCAAGGCTCGGGCCTGGGTGACGTTCATCTTCTTGGGCGTGACCTTTTGCTTAGCGAGAGACTCATTCATGAAGTCCTCAAGCTCGGCGAGGATTCGGATGTAGGGCTTGGGGGGCTTGCTGCCGCCCGGCAGCTTGGTGACTTGGCGGCTCAGCTTGTCATACTCTGTAGCCATTTATCAGTATGCATTCTTTGTTCAGATGGGCGTTGATCCATGTCGTCATATCGTACCGGCAGAGATGAGGGTCCAGTCGCCATTCTTCTGGCCGTTCTCGATTTGCTTGATGGTCGCCTCCAACTCATCCAACCGCTTGTCCTTGGCGCTCTTGACTTTGCCTCGCACCTCATCCTCATCTTCATCTCGCTTTTTGCTTGATGAACCCTTGAAGAAGGCGCTGGCACCCTTGGGCGCATCTGAATCGTCGCTATCGGAGTCGGAGTCGCTCTCCTCTGACTGCTCGTCGGAATCCTCCTGGGAGTCCTCCAGCTCCTCCTCCTCCTCCTCCTCGGAGTAAAGCTCCTCCTCGTCGCTGGAGCTGTCGCTAGAGCTATCGTCGCCGCCGCGGAAGAATCGAGACATGTTGGGCGAATTCCTTGACTCTGGGGTCTTGTCTTGTGAGGGTCAAACTCGCAGGCTGAGTGCGCGGGGTTGTTTCGATAGAACGAAAATTGAGGATTTTTGGTGGGAGGTGGGGCGTGTGCACCTTGGGGTTTAGCGATGAGGCGACGTGCGAGTCACAAGCCGGAATCGATAAGATGAGCGGGTCCGCTACAGGCATGGGGTTTGCTTATGTCATCATCCACTTTGCCCACAATTTGAACATTCTCCTTTCATTGAAGTCACATACAGTGTGGGTGGCGGGGTTTTTTGGGCGTCGGTAGTGAAGCTCCCAGCGGGATCTCGCGGCGTTATAGAGGCCCCCAGTGGACACGTATAGGGACCTAGCCGCCGAAACAACCACTACAAGATCACCACTCCGGTCAACCGGCCTTCACTGTGAAGCTGATCAGCCACTGTTGACCTCGGCGGAATACGACGGCTACCGAAGGTACGTACCCTTGTGGCTAGCTGTCCGGGTCTTCTCTCTCGGCCCCTCGTTCCCACAAGCCGCATACCAACATAGCAAGTAGTCCAGAAATTCGAGATCCGGCAAACCAGTGACTCGGCTTCTCGCATTTCTCAGCAAGCCGACATCCACAACCTCTGTCCCGCCACCGTTCCTCCTACCTACAACGCATTTTCAGAGTCATAAGAATGGCCGGACTACGCTGTACAAACGCGCCATCTACGGCAACATCATTTATCCAACTTGCCCGTCGCAGTTACTCAACACCGACGGCACGACCGACAACGCCGCTCGAATTCCTCCTCCCACGACATGCGCCGCCTTCCACGCTCCGAACCAACGGCATTGCTTGCGTATCAAGGGCCAGCTCCCATGCACGTAGCTCTGGCACTCCAAGACAGCCTTGGGCTTTCAAACCAGGAACCCTATCGAGGCGAAATTTCACAACTTCCTCCGTCCTGCGACAGACAAGGACCCTGATGAACCCGCAACAAGATGAGGATGGCAACGAGATGAAACTAGAAATTACGGATCGAGCCGCCAAGGTACGCTGCCAACTAGGTTGAGGGCGTGGCTTTTCTAACTAACAATACCATAGCGACTCTCGCAGATCATGGAGAAGGACGGGAATCCTAACCTCGCTCTTCGCATCCAGGTCGAGAGTGGCGGCTGCCATGGCTTCCAATACCTCATGAGCCTAATCACCCTCCCGGCCAAGGACTCCCCAGAGTGGTCATCTACCGTCAATGAGGATGACACCATCTTCCAACACATCCCTGAGGACGTCGATGTGGGTGTCGCTTCTGACCAGGGCCCCAAGGTCATTCTCGACGAGCCTTCTCTCGACTTGCTAAAGGGGAGCAAAGTTGACTTCACGATGGAGCTGATCGGCTCGCAATTCAAGATCGTCGACAACCCTTACGCAACAAGCAGCTGTGGATGCGGCACAAGCTTTGATATTAAGATGTAGAATAGCTTCATGCCATTCTCTGGACAAGCGGGTTTCAACGATAGACTTGGTACAAGTTGTATCCACATGTAGAATTAGGATTATTAATACCCCTCTTCCTGTGAACCCTTGTGGCATGGGATCACATCCAGACTTGTTTCGCACCCCACCAATGCCGGTCTAGTACTTCAAACATGCCTTGTCGGACCAAGCGGACTTCACTCTCAATGGCAAGTCACAGAAGATTGGAAAACTCGAGTGTCATTCATCACGGTATCAATTACCACAAGTTCCTTGAACGCCGAGCAACCATGCATTTTTAATCCGTTGGGTCCTAATGACCAGGCATCTCAATCATTTCCCGAAAACACACTTTAGTTCATCTGGCGGATAAGGCCGTTGATAGCCTCCTCGCGGTTGCCAAGATCACCACCCTCAATGAAGTGCTTGAACTTGCGGGGGCGGAAGCCACCAGTGGGGTTGCTGAGCTTGAAGGGCCAGAGGAAGTTGGCGGCCTGCTTGAAGTTGGGGCCGACGGTGAAGATCTCGTGGATGAGATCCTCCATGCAGACAATACCGTACTGGCCAAGGTTCTCCTCAACGATGGAGTTGTCAGTAAGAGCGACACGCTGCTTGTTGACCTTTCCGTATCCTCGCTTGTAGACGAGCTCCTTGATGGACTTCAGGTTGGGGTAACCGTAAGCGATCCAGGGCTCAACAACCTTGAGCATCTCAGTGGTGGCCTTGGTGACCTTGATGAAGACACCGTTGTTGATCTGGAGGAGACGGAGGAGCTGGAGGATCTTGCGGGGCTTGGGGGGCATCTTGTTGATACTGGAGATAGCAAGTCAGCGTGGGGGCTTGAGAGAAATACCCATGGATTCACATACCCCTTGATACGGACGACGAAGATCAGCTTGGCCTCAGCAGGGATGTAGGCAGCATCGTCATCCTTGGCAACGCGAGCAAGGCGGATCTTCTCACGCTCAGCATCGCGGTACTCCTTGACGTACTTCTCAGCACGCTTGAAGATGACACCACGCTTCTCCTTGTTGGCCTGAAAGACTTGTTAGTCTCTATCCGCAAAGAGTGGTGCAGAGAATTTTGTGTGTGGTCAGGCAATTATCAGACCCGAAAGAAGGTATAATATCAACAGCATTGACAATGTCTAGTTGATGGGTATGTTGTGCATCATTATGCCAGGAGTGGAGGACGGTAGTACTTACAGCCTTCTTCTTCTGGACGGCATCGGTGCGCTCAGCGCGGGCCTTCTCCTGAGACTTGCGCTTCTTGAGAAGGGTCTCAGGGACCAGAATCTGGTCGTTGGTAGGGACACTAGGATACCAGATTAGTTCGCAGTCCAAATACCATGATGATGGTATGGAACAGAGCGCCGGTGCGAGAACTGTTGCAATGCGACATTCTCCGCTTTGGCTAACTCGAAAGATGAATTTAATCGGTGAGCTAGAGCTGAGCCTTCGACACCGAGTGTACAGGCTATCGCTTCATCACTCATCCAACAATGCCTCAAACAATTGATTGTTCAAGAGTTTTGGGTCGCGGGTGAGCTTCACTCGAGGCATTCTCAGCCTAGTGCAAGCGCCCGACGACCATGATTTTCGGAAAGAAGACTTTCATCTTCATCTCCAACACCCCAGACAACATCTCTCGACACTCAAGCTGTGTTCCAAACTTAAAACATCGAGGGAGAAGTCCGAGAGGGATCGAGCTGGCAGGCTCAACGAATTCGACCCATTGGGTCGGACTCGCGGCTTTCCAGCGAGAGGACCACGACAATCTGCAAGAAACGAGGGTTCGAGACCGGGGCATCCGCCCACATCGTCCACGGTTTCAGGGAGGAAGCACATACGTAGCACCCATTTTGTCGGCGACGGCTGTGAAGAAGGGTCGGGTTAGTGAGTTGTCGGAAGCGGTGGGTGGTGAAGAGGAAGAGAAGGGCGAAATTTTCTCGAGCTTTGGGTAAATTGATGCGGCTCCACTCTAGGAAAAAAAATACCCCTGCTAGGGCAAAGACCCTTCATCACCCCGCGCACCAGATTCCATTGTGGGAGCGAATTTTCCTGCCGCGCCCCACCGCCTTGGCTGGGTGCCCATCCACCACCACCAAGTCTGCGTCCCGCGAGAAATCCGTTTGGGAGAACCTCATTCTCAACCGCCAAGTGACGAGTATACCAGAAGTCGCCCATTTCACAATGCCCCCCAAGAAGGTCACCCGTGCTCCCCAGGAGAACATCTCCCTGGGCCCCTCCGTCCGTGAGGGTATGTGCCATTCACTGTCCCACCGCGAACCGAGAACAATTAACTGACATCTCTTTTTCGATTAGGCGAGCTCGTCTTTGGCGTTGCGCGTATCTTCGCCTCGTTCAACGATACCTTCGTCCACGTCACCGATCTGAGGTTCGTCAACCTGTGAATATTGGGAAAGGAGCTGGTTGCGGCTTTTCGAATATTCGATATGGTTTCATGTTCGTGGGGCTAACTTGGGTGATTCCAGTGGCCGCGAGACCATCTGCCGTGTTACCGGTGGTATGAAGGTCAAGGCCGATCGTGACGAGTCCTCCCCCTACGCTGCCATGTTGGCTGCTCAGGACGTCGCTGCCCGCTGCAAGGAGCTCGGCATCAACGCTCTCCACATCAAGATCCGAGCCACTGGTGGTATGTTTACGCCCCTCCAATCTGGGCTCTCGCGACTCTTCGATGGAAGCTAATCGATATTTCAGGTAACGGAACCAAGACCCCCGGCCCCGGTGCCCAGTCTGCGCTCCGCGCCCTTGCTCGTGCTGGCATGAAGATCGGCCGCATTGAGGACGTCACTCCCACTCCTTCCGACTCTACCCGCAGAAAGGGCGGTCGCCGTGGTCGTCGTCTCTAAGCTGTTCATATCTGGGCGGCTTGGAATGGACAGGAGTTTCGCTATCTGGTTTCTATGTGGCGTTGAGAATCACGAGGGGAACGGCTATTGCGCCTGGTCTCCAGTCTACAATGCTTTGCCTAGTCCGGTAATGGATTAGGAAGCGGTAGACAGTTATGAATTCGCCCGAAGAAGGCCCATGAATCATCCTCCTTGTCACATCACGATCTCTTGCATGTGTGAGCGTGTTATGCGATACCAATTCGATCAATGATATGATGACGATCTGATCAACCACGACAACTCGATTGTTCACTTGATTGATGTCTCTCTTTTGTCCTAAAACGGGTCATTGCCGCTGTGAAATCCTTCTTCGTCCTGAACGCCCTGACCCCAGTTTCACTTTGCAGATGCCCAACCCAGTTTGTCTACTTTAATGTCCAGATTCCACGTCCTACACCGCCCGTCTTGTTCAGGACGGCGACTGCATCTAGGGCAGCCTTGAACTCGTCGCTTTGCTTCTTCCCCGGACAATGGGGGTTGAAGTGATCCACGAGCATCTTACTCGGGACCCGACCGCCATGTCGATTGATGAATGTCCTGATCATAGCCACGAAATCCTTGGCCTTGAGGTTTTTGTCCGCACCAGGTGTGCCAGACCTTGAGCTGCCTCGACTACCACCATCAAGGCCTTGTCGATCCGCGAGGTTGCTCAAGACGCTTGCCGAACTAGGGCCTCCTCGTCGACGGCCAGCCCCTGGGCGACCTGCTTGTCCAACCTCGCCAGTCCAGGTGACGGTGCCGATCGGTACTCTCCGAGCCTCCGCTCCAGCCTGACGGAGATGTGCCGCGGCTTGGCGAGCTACTTCGTTGGCTTCATGGCGAAGAACGCTCAAGTCTGCCTTGGCTTTCTGAGGCCCATTGACAATCTGCTCATGGTCGTAAGCGCTGTTCACGGATTTGGCGAAGATGCCCTCCAGCATGCGCTTCTCGTCGTGCGCCGATTTATCTTCCTTGAACTCTTCCATGGCAGCCACGAGATCCATCTTTTGAAGCTCTTTACCCTCAGGATCGTGCCCGAGACTGCCCTTAGCCGTCGGGTCTCTCGCGCCCGCTAAATCAACCTCGGCGCCTTTGAAAACTGCACTCCTCTGAGCTCCCGTGTCCCCAGTCGAGTTGAAACTGAACAGATCGTACAAGTCTGAAAGGTCATAAGAGCTTCGCTGCTTTGGATCCTTCAAAACCTTGTTTGTCATGAACTGCTTGAAAATCTGGCGGTGATAGATTTTCTCCTCGATTGTCCCCTCAGTCATCAGTCGGTAAATCTTGACTGGCTTCGTCTGGCCTAACCGCCAGGCTCTCTCTCTTGCCTGAAGGTCAGTGGAAGGGTTCCAGTCAGGATCGAAAATGATGATCCGGTCAGCTCCGGTCAGATTCGTACCCAGTCCACCCGTTCGAGTAGTCATGAGAAAAACGTGAATGTTTGGGTCCTCGTTAAACCTGTCGATCATAGGCTGTCTCTGGTCCACGGGTGTTTCTCCATCCATCCGAACATACGAGATGCCGCATTCCTTCATGCACTTCTCAATAATGTTGAGCATCTGCTTGCCTTGGGAGAAGAGGAGAGTCTTGTGCCCATTGGGAATCATTACTTTCTGCAACAGGTCTTTCGTGAGTTGCAACTTTGCTGATAACTTTGGGTTGCCAAAATCATATCCAGCCTTTTGAGCAAGGCTTTTGTCGAGTAGATCAGGATGATTGCAGATCTTTCGTAAAATGTCGATGCCATAGAGGGATTGCCGCGTTCGAGTCAAAATGGCAGACACCTCGTCTGACCTGAGAAACGTCTGGTACGCTCCGCGTTGTCCTTCAGTCAACTTGCAGAAAAGCACCTGCTCGGTCTTCTCCGGAAGGTCGGCAGCCACGTCAACCTTCAAGCGTTGGAGCAAGTATTCGCTAATCGTTTCTTTCAGCGCTTCGGCGCACTTTTCTGCCGTCATGACTTGAAGGTTAGAGGCATTGGCGTAGCCACCTTGTCGAATCGGGATCTCGAACTGAGTCCTAAAGTTAACGAGCGTACCCAGACGCATTGGATAGATAAAGTCAAAGAGAGACCACAGTTCAGTCAAGTTGTTCTGGACTGGAGTTCCAGATAGAATGACGCGGTTCGGCGTGTTCAACTCTTTGCAACTGACAGTGATCTCGGCGTTGGGATTTCGAATCTTGTGCCCTTCATCCAGAACAGCATAGTCCCAGACAACTGGTAGCAGCGTGTCTGCATACGTCTGAAGACCAGTGTAGGTTGTAACAAGGACATGCCCCTTCTTGACAACACCGTTCACGATTCTGTGAGCAGCCTTTTCCGACTTGGTCGCAAGAGGTTGAAAACGGTCCAGATCATATTCATCCTCCACTTTGGCATTCATCATACCACTGCCAGAGGCATGCAAAATGGAGACGCGAAGAGGAGGCCACCAGCGATGGAATTCGCTAACCCATTGACGGAGAAGCGTCGCCGGTGCGACAATGATGACAGGACGCTTGAGTTTCCCGCTGTAGTGCAGAGCGGCAATGAATGCAATGAGCTGGACGGTCTTCCCCAGCCCCATTTCATCTCCAACAATGCCCCCAACGCTCTGCCGATACAGTTCAGCAAGCCATTGAATTCCTGTTTTCTGATAACCAAAGAGGGATGGGTGAATGTCGCCAGGCAGCTTCAAGCCATCACCAAACTGATGGTCTGGGAAGTCCGGGGCAGGCTTGAGCCATTCGTCAACTTCTTGATCACTCTCTTCGGCTTCCACTGAAGAATCGGTAGCTTGGCGACGAGCACGTCGAGCTCGGCTCCTGCGAGAAATCCAGTCATTCAAACGTCTCTTGTAATGGGCTTCATTGCCATCATCGATCTTGCTAAGATCAATTTCCTCTTGCTCGGTAGCCTTTGCTTTTGCTTTGGTCTTACGGCGTTGTTCCCGGATGAGGTCGTCCTCCGTTCCTTGTTGCCAGACATCATCGTCACCCGACTCTGACCCAGATGCGGCTTCTGGTTCATATTCAGCAGATGGACTACGCTCTGGATCCACGCGCCGTTTCTTTCGTGGACGAAGGGAAAATTCTGTTTCAACGGCGACTGTCTCCGGCCTTGTTGGTTCTGGTTCCGTCTCGAGCTCATCGGCAAAGCCAGGTCGCCGAAGCTGTTGATGGGACGTAGGGCCCTCGGCTTCCGCATTCAATTTGTCTGCTGCTGCTTCCTCCTCTGCTTCAAGGATTGTGTCGGCAAGTTGCCCTTGTATGCCCGGCGGACGTGGTCCACCGACTTTGGCAAATGGGGTGATCTTTCCGGTTCGAATGAGATATTCACGATGACTCTCTCCTGGGAGTCTTTTCGACTTGCTATTCTTCGAATCTTCCAAAGGGTTCTCTTGGTGCCGCTTGTTTATGCGTGCCTGAAAATCCGAGATGTCGCCGGTGACTCGTTGGAGCTCATCTTTCAACTTGGAGATCTCTTTCTGGACATTTCGGGACTGGTAAGGGTTTCCAGATACTCTCTCAAGTCGCTTCTCCTCCTTATCGAGTTGGTTTTGGAACCGACGCCTGGTTGCATCCAGTTTCTCAATACGGTTCTGGTCCTTCTTGTCTTCGGCTTCCATCAGCGCCGCGTTGGCTTGAAGGGTGATGTCTCGCTCCAGGTCATTCTGATCCCTGACCGTTCCGGTCAGATTCCGAAGAGCATCTTCTTCGTTGAGGCCCTCCGTGCTAAGAGGTGCCTCAGTATCATTCTGGGAAGAGCTCTCTTGAGCAGCCGCGACCATTCGCTCAAGCAAGGCGGCGCGGGTTTCCGCCTGGTTTTCTGGTGACGCATCTTCAGAAGTCATTTTGGAGATTGTGATGTTTCCCGGCTTTGAGAGTCTCGGGGAAAATCCGAGATATGGCACTGCTCAGAAGCCAGTCTGGGAGATATCGAGGTCCTCTCCTCTCCAAGGAGGTAGACAGGAAATAGCGAGTCACAGACGACTGCTCTCCATAGCCTTCTCTCGCAAGGTATCGAGAATCGAAAAGACCTAGAAGAATTTCCCCAGTTTTAGGGTCTCGAAAAGAGGAAGAAGGAGTACCGTGAATCAGGGTCGTAAGCTTGGTGGTCGTTGAGCTCCGGTGAAGCAGTTTCTGGGTCTGTTTTCGGCGGAACTTGCTCCAAGGTTGTCGGGGGTAGGCCCAGAGAAGCTTAAATCTCTCAAGAAAATGGGATTTTTCATGAAGTTAGTTGTGGGAAGTTGATGATAAAGCTTCTTCTTTCACGCCGGATGACGCAGAAGAGGGAATACCAAAGTACGAAGTAGGTAAGCAAAGTGCTGCGGCCTGAGATGACTAGTACCGGTACCTTGAGGAGCACGTGTGCTGATTGGCGGGTGAGAACAGGCAGGGCAGGTGCCAGCAGGCAGCCAAGTCACAGTGCGCAAGCCTCCTCTTGGTTCACACTGTATTACTTGGTGGTACCTATGGTTGACTATAGCAACATCCATCCAAAATCGATTTT
>JABFFI010000985.1:0-18066 GCA_013623725.1 Fusarium robinianum | reverse complement strand
GGGAGGGGGCTTGAGGGGGCAAGAGGCAGGCGGGTAGGTACAAGAACCCACAAATGGGTGGAGTTTTGGGTGGCGGCACAAAAAAAAGGAAAGAAAAGAAAAGAAAAGTGGGAGAACAAAAAGGTGCCCAAAGGGAAGGGAATGTTAAAATAGGGCAATTAAATAGGTGGATAATAAGTATTAGGTGGGCAATGCTTGTTGATGATGTGTGTGTTTTTTCGGTCTGGGTTGAGATGGATGGATGGATGGTTCGAGGAATTGGATGAGAAGAATGGAATTGGTGTCGCTCACCGCTTGGGAGACAACAGGGTGCAAAAGAGACGACTATGGGATATGTGTAGAAGAAAGATTGGACGAGAATGATGGAGTCTGAATGAGTGGTAGGTAGCCTGATCAACTATACGATTCTGGTATTGGTGAATGACGGACGGTATGTATGAGAGGGAATATGGAGACTCTCTAGCTCGACGAGTGGTGTTAAAGTGCCTAGACAAAAAATAGAAGCCTCTTGCTCGAGGAGAATCAAAGGCATCATGCTCCGGAGCACATATCCTATGGTAATATTATTAATTTATTATCTATCTCTCACTGATCATCAGTCAGTATCGTAATGCAATCTCAAGTTAGTCATCCCAATAAACATAATATCCACAAACCACAAACCACAACCTCCATCACCATCACCATCACCATCCTCCCCTCAACAGTAACTTCTCATCCCTCATCAACCTACTCAATCCACCAGTATTCATCGCGACCCACCACAAAGCCCCCTGCACAACAGCAAACACCAAACTATCAAGCGTCGCCCACCCAGCAAACTGATACCACATAGCAAAAGGAAGATTCTCCGGCACCTCCATCCGCAACTGCCAAGTCACCCCCACAGCGAGGAACACGATAGCCTGCACAGCGAGGCCAACAACACTTAGAGAGCCGACGTCTAAGCGCGACTTCAACTCGCCAGCTTGGGGGAAATAGGCGGCAACAGCGAGGGCAGTAATGATAGGGTTGACGACGAGGCTAGACGTATTGACAAAAATAGTGCTGATCCAGCGACGGTCATGGTTGGGTTTGGTGCCAGAAGGAGGTAACGTGGCCATGACAATGACGGGAGCGATAGAGATGAGAAGAAATGCCATGTAGATGGAGAGTATGGCGACTTTGGTCACTGGCCTCGAGGGGGGATATGAAAGATACAAGCAGAAGCTACCAAAGTCAGCCACCGAAGGACAACAATCAAAAGACATCAAGGTGGGTTGTTTAGAAACATAAGGCACACTCACATAGTAAGGTGACCAAGCCAGACGACTGCAAACTGGGCCAGATTCAGCCAGTCGCCAAAGGTCGGAGGTGAATGCACAACAAAGTCAACCTCATCACTGGCGATGATAAAGTATAGCTGCAGAGCAAACTGCTGTGTAGCGACGATGAGGTTGAACAGAACATAGTTGGTAGAGAGGCCATCACAGGTTCCATTCAAGATGATGCTGTTGTATTGAGGCAGAAAGGATAGTGCACTCAGGATCAGGAGAGTACTATGCACGAGTGAGCAACGAGCCCTATATGTGGGTAGCATACCATGAAAATCCATAACGACTTACATCCTGACGTAGTTGGGAGCCCCCATGGCGATGAATCTTGGCGGGGATCAAGAAGGGCAGTGTGATGATGTAACGATCCCCTGGACCGTGTGTAGTAGCGAATGAATGATGACCCGTAGGGGGTAGAATAAGGTACGACGCGTTAATGAAACCGAGCACGCGTCGGATAGCGAGATGTCACGGCTGTGGTCGGAAAAGAAAGTCTTGGTAGCGAAGGATCGGACGTCTGCCTGATCAGGGACAGGACAGGACACGTATGGCAGTTGCCGAATATTAAACCCAGCCTTCTCAGATTTGGAGAAGAACTTGACAAAAAAAAAAAAAGCTGTTGGACAAGCGACGAAATGCAAGAAGTCAACGGTCGGCATGCAAGTAGACGTATGGGGGGGGGAGACTTTGGTGGTGCAGACGGCGGGCTCAGGATGAGACGCCGAGAGTCGACGCGGGTGAGTGGAAATCACGGGTTTTCAAGGGAAACAAGGAAGAGGGAAGGGGGGAAGAAAAAGGAGACAAAAGAAAATGACGATAGATTGGGCCTCAGCTTGAACTTGTCACAAATGGCGTGAGTTTTGGTGTGTTGTCTGTTTGAAGGATCCGTGCTTATTTGTGGCAGATTTGAGTCGAGAGTGAGTCGAGGGGAGGACGGGGGTTGTTGTCACTGACCTGGTCGATGATGAATGAGACTTGAGGCTCTGGATATACTACTTTTGGAGATTGAGGCTGCATATGTGTGTGTGTGTGTGTGTGCACTGGATTTGGAATTAACCCACTTTGTAGTCGAGTATCTTGGGCCCGGATAGATTGCCGATTTGAGTGATGGTGGATGGTTGAAGGAGGGTGGGACATGACGAGGTATTGTGTTGTGAGAATATCCATGCCACCCTTGCTCCCATGGTCTTAAAGGCGAATTTAACATGAACTGATGGAAGTAGTCGCCTATTTACTGCGCCTACAATGCCTAACTATATCTGACTCTAGGCTCAACCTTCCTTGACAATCTTTCAAGCTGCTGCGATACTGGATGCTTCTTCCATTTTGATGAAGGATCTAGTCGAGACCTAACAAGTATGTTGAGACTGGATTCGGAGCTAGATTGAAGTTATGAGACGGTGCTCAAGTTGGAACAAGAAGGTAGGCTCTTTAATAGACAGGCAGTGGTAAACGTAGTTAAATGTAGTTAAATGTACTCTTATCCCACTCTTCGAGTAACCAAGGAACCTTTGACATTTGCATGAATATTGCACTCCAAGAGACATGCCTTTGGCAGTTCAACGGTCTAACCCTCCCACTCTCACAACGAAATGGGTTCAAAAAAGTCAAAACCCATCACCGCATAGGGAGCAGAGAACAGTAAATACCCCATCAACCACCTAGCCCCAAACTCGGGCGGGCGCAAGAACACCAGAAGCGCAGACACCGCCATGATGACGAATGAGAGCCCAGGCACCCGATCACTCTCACCCAGAGAACCCAGATCCGACGCGATGGCAATGCACAACGAGATGCCCAACCCTTGATTATCGCTCAGGCTTTGGGTGTATTGGAAAACGCTGATTCCGATGACGCGGAGCCACCAGAAGTGAGACGGCTCTTTGAGGGCTGAAACCGCGCAGAGGAAGAGCGTGATGGCGATGAAGATGACGTTGTGGACGCGGGTGGCCGACGTTATGATGCGCTTCTTGGTGGCGGGTGGGAAACTGGACCAGTTGCGTAGCCAGTCGTCGAGATAAACCCACGCAAGGCGGAGTGCGCAGGCGGTGAGGAAAGGGGCGTAGCCGACGAGGGCTTGGTTTGTGAGCCAGCCCCAGAGCTCGACGGTTTTGTCGCGGCCTTGCGTGATTGACCGGCGAACATGTAGTGCAGCAGAGACGAGTTTGGTGTGAGGTGGTGGGGAGAGCTTCGTCTTCAAGGCCGCTTCGCACTCTGACGGACTAGGGCCTCCTTTCTAGATGAGGTGTGAGTAAATCTCCATATGGGTGAAAGAACTTTGGAGGGGGTCTTACAGCAAGGGGTTCGTTGCAAAGCTCAATAAAGTCTTTCATCGCTGTCCATTTTGCGATGTCAAGGGAGTCTCTTGATTTGTCGTCACTCCTAAAGGCCACCCATAGTGCCAAGGAGGCGATGGCAACGCCAGATATGGCTGTCAGACAGTTTGATATGTTGATGCCATCGTCGTAGAACCATCTCCGGAACCGAGTCCAGCGACCAACAGGGGGTTGTATCAGGACCTGCTGAGCCGCCTGTAGAGCCGCTACGGGAGCACCCACGGGTGGAGGTTGTTGCGCATGACCCGCGGTATTCTGTGCAGCGCCGTAGAGAGGTTGTTGTAGTGGTTGTAGTTGTGCGGGATGGGGAAATTGGGGTGGACCTGGAGCCTGAGGGTATCCATGGCCTGGAGGAGGAGGTTGCGCAGCTCCGACCAGTTGTGCTTGTTGGGGTCGGGGAGCTGGAGGAGGCATTGGCCCAAGGGGGATTGGCCCAAGGGGGATTGGTACGTAGGCGGCCATCCGATTGTGGTAGTAAGAGAATGCGTGTGTGATGAGGTTCTTGTTGGGTTCTTCTGAAGTAAAGCTCTTGTGAGGTTCTTGATTGTTAATGATTGTGATTGTTGATAGGGCTGAAACTGAGGCGCGGGGGTTGGTCTTACGTACCTAGATAATATATCCTAGCGATACGGAACGGCTCGTTAGCGTGTGGCTGTGTCTTTGGCGGACTCAATTGGATATTGTTAGTTTTTCAGCTCAAGCTACTCAGCCTTAGAGGGTGGTGGCTGAGGCGGTTATGCCGTCCCTGTCGATGGCTTGTCTGTTCCCTGGTTGCTGCGCCCGATGCACAATTCACCAAACCAACAAACGTTTTTTTTCCCATTCCAAGAAAGAAAAGGTCCAAGTCTGCCTTTGAATTGCTAAATTAACGACTATTTTTCCTCCACAGACCATCCAACTTCCGTCTGAATAAATTCCACAATATGGTCAATCCCCTCTGGGACATGATACCAGTGACCATGCTCTGGATAAGTCCTCCTCTCCACGTCGAACCCAGCCGCCATCAATACCTCGTATGCTTGCTCACCCAGTGAAGGCTTGACCCTGTGATCTGCTTCTCCGTGGGCAAGAAACACCGGAGTGTCCACGACTTCAACCTCGTCCGGGATATCAGCATTGCCTAGAGTGAGCAATTCCCTGATATAGTAGTGCGCCTTGGCCGCCGGGTCTTGCGATTCAACAACTCCGTGGGCTGGGCCTTCTGGTACGGGTAAAAGACCTTCGTCGTCGGAAAAGGCTGGGTTATCGGCCTCCTCGTCGGGATCTACCGCTGAATATTCGTCATTCACCAACTGCCTGACTTCGACCGCGAAAGGTAACCAGCCAGCCATCCCGATGAAGCCCCCAATCGAGTGCTCCAGCGCCAACAAGGAGACGAGACCCAGTGCACAACCCTGACCATGACCCCCCAGAATAACGTTCTCCTTCGAGACCTTTTCACTTTCCTGTGCTATAAGCTCCAAGACCTCCCTTAAAGAGTCTTCAAGTCCCCAGAGCTGGACGAAGCTGTTGTAGGAAGGATCGCTATTCGCGGCAAAGTCAAACCACATAGTCAACAGAATCCTTTTGAAAGCCAACGACCGGCGGCGTTTGGAACTTGGGAAGATGAATCTCGCGCCGGGGAGCAGGGCTCTGAGGTTCTTGTCGGCGGAGCCGTAGCCGGTCTCGAGGAGCTCGCGGCCGTATATGTTGCCGTTGGAGCCTATCTCGTGGAGGAGAATCAGGCTGTGAGTGTGGGCGTGGGTGCTCTTGGGCTCGATGATGTATGGCGGGAAGGAGGCTGGTTCGACGATCGGTTGTTCATCCTCGCTGGAAGACATTGTTACAGTTTGGTTGTAGATGAGATAGAGAGAGGGAGAGTGTTGTGTTGAGGGATGAAAATTGAAAGAAAGAGCGCTGTCAAGGTGTTCGTTCCTCTAGCCAACAATGTGAAAAAGCGCAAAATGGGTAAGACATCGCGGCGCTTAGGCATCAATCCAGGCCCTAACGACCAATCTCGACTCTTCTGTTGCGCCTCTTCTCAAATCACAGCCTACCTCGTAAAAGCCATCATCGGGGGTGGGAGGAGGGATCAAGGCAGAGAACCATGCACGAGTTTCAGAGAGGGCGTTCTGGCCCTCGAGGACCCCCACGCAACTGGCTGGCCTCCCCGTTTCTAACAGGTATTACGTGGCTTGTAACACATAGACATAGTCATGTGATCGTCAAGCCTATGAGAGCCAATTGATTTTCTTTCGCATCATAACCAAGTTTCCACCCCTCCTGGAGCGGGTGGGTTGAGTGATGGGGAGCTAAATAGCATCACAACAGAGAGAACGAAGTAGTATGAGACATCTCGAACGATGCACTGCACTCGTAATCAGTGTCCCAACGCATCTATTCGCAGGTTCAAACAGCTGTATACCCTACTTCATACACTTGCGCATCTCATTCATTCGTCGACATATCCCCTTTCCCACCGCTGCCGTCAGGTTTCCGTTTCCTCACCTCATTGGGATGCGGTCTACCATGCCTTCCAACCGGAACCGACGGGTGACCTTCCCGATACGGCATCTGCCCCTCCTTAATCTCCTGTCGTTGATGGGAACTCGGGGTGTTGGAGTTCAGAGGCGAGGGGTGCATGCCGGCTTCATTATTGACCACAGTTCCAAATCGGCTGCTGTATCGATTCTCGGACATCTGTCGAAGGGTTTCATCCGTCATCGAACCTATCAGTTGCGCGGATCTACCCCTCGACATGACCTTTTTGACATCAAAAAGGTCTGCCAGTGTCGTGACCACTACCTGATCGCTGTCCCCGTCGGAGATGACCTCCCCAACACTATACACCTTCCGTTGGTTGACTTCGTTCGAGGCCCTTTTGCACACTTCTAGGCACTGCCTCGAAATATCAATGTCCTCCAGCAAGCGCGCTCGTTGCTGATCTCCCCTGGGGTCATTGTCCGATGCCAGGGACTCTAGGCGTTGTTGGAGACGTCCGATGGTTTCGGCGATCCTATCGCGGTTCTCGTCCAGGGCTCTGCGTGTTAGAAGTTGCGCCTCGAACTGGCCCTGGTGGCCCACGTTGGCTGGTGGTGGTGTTTGGTGTTGCAGAGACGGTTCTCCACGCGCCAGGGATTCGAGGTATGACCTTGCATCTTCACAAACGCGAAGACATTGCTGAGTCACAGCTCTCTCGTCCTTCAGGTCTATTTGTGTTGTCGCTGCGTCTTCGCTTTCCATTGTGAGAAGTGCCATTTTCTCGTCGATCTGCTTGAGGTGGATCTCGAGATTATATGTTGTATCTTTAATCATCTCATGATACTCCTCAAGCACTTGATGAGAAAGTTTCGAGGTATGCCTTTTTCAAAAAGAAATTGTTAGTAGGGGCTAGAATGATGAGAAAGGCAACTAACATGGTAATCGTTCCCAAGCCGACAGAGATTGTGGATTTGTATCCCGTCAGAGTATCCATGAAATCATTGATATTTCCTCTCATAAACTCCATCTTTGTCCAGTCCCGAAAGCCCCCTTTTGATTTTCCGTGGAAATCCTTCATTGATTTCTCGAATTCCTGGCACACCTGGGCACATCGAGTGACCGGGCCCTTGAGAAGCGCCAACATGGGTGTCTCAACATTGCAAATTTCGTGGAGCGTCTTCAGGATATTGGCAAGGTCCTCGAGCTCATCTTGCAGCCTACGCAGAGTCTTGTTACGGTCTTTGAATCGCTGAATGGTCTCGTTGAGCAACTTGGTCGACTCGATGGCGGCCGATACCAGTGTCAGCACCGAGGCGGTAATGCTTAAAGGATCCGCCATTTGCGCACACTACCGGCGGGATCTCCGTAGGTTGGTTGTATTGGCAGAATTCTAAAAGAGGATTGATTGCGATGGAGGGGGAAAATTTACGCAGATTGAGCGAGGGGCATGACGATTTCAAATATCAGCTGCAGCCTGATCCATACTGAATGCTAAGGAGAGCGTTGATTGGAGGGAGTTAGGGCTGATGAATGCCTGACACCACCTGAAGCAGAACCCACGCGAGTGTGGGTAGACAGACGTATGGAGGGAGGTGAGGGAATGTATCTTGACAGCATTCTTACTGTGGAAACATGTTTCATGAGCAGCAACGGTAACTTAGGTTGTTCTAACACCTAGCACCCCCTTTCTGACAGGAAGTCGGCCGCTTGTTTCGCCTCACAATCTTGTTCAACAGTTGACACCAATCCACGAATAGCACCCAGCAGCTCGCCTCGAATGCGTTTCTGTTTAAAAAAGATTGTTGCCTATTTTCTTCACTCCATTCCTCAACAATTGTAGGATAGGTATCGTGCTGTTTTCCTCGAGATATCGGCCTCAAAGTTGGGGGGCCGAGGATCAAATTCGACCCTAATGACCATACTCGCCTTCCTGTCCATTCAATTCCATCAACGCCATAAAGCACACAAGTCACAGCCAGAGAGCTCTCCATCATACTGAGAGTTAACCCATCTGGAATCGCAGTTCGTCAAGATATTCACTCAGCGGCCCGTAACTCACTTCCTCATCGCAAGTGTCGCTCTCAACATGTTGCAAGAGCCCGCTCATGTTCACGAACGGCTTGCTACAAGTAGGACATTCAAAGTCATAGTCGGAAAGTTGGCAGGCGTACGAAAATGATTGGACGCAGTCGAATGCGACCTTGTCAACCCACTTGGTGTTCGCTCCAGATTCACAGGTTCCAGCTTCGAGATGCAACACCATAGCCGACTGCGAGTGGAACAGCCTAGAGCATCCTGGGCAGTCGACGTCTTTTACGGCGTGGGTCTTGAGATGCTAGAGGAGCTGATTGGTATTTATGCCGGGGCATTGAAGAGATATTGCTCACATTTGTTACATTAGAGGATGAGTTGAAAACCCTTCCACACAATCGGCACTTGTTGTGTACGGATTGGCGATGCCAATCGAGCCCTTCCAAGTTGTGGAAGGCTTCATCGCATCTACCGCAAATGTAATGCTCATCCTCAAGGTGCTCGTCCAGATCATCAGAATCGAAGAAATCAGGTCTTTCGGGACACTCGTAGCAGATATTGTGTTGGGAAGAGTTGGCAATGTGCTGCTGCTTGGCCGCCGCATGTGCAAAGTGTCTCTGGCATCGCGTGCAATAACTCTGCCAGTGTTTGCTGTCTAGATGCTGCTGGAGGGCCCTGGGCGAGACAAAATCCCGGTCGCAAGGCCCGCAATAGTCCATCTGGTGAGGTTTGTAGGTTGTTGTTGGCATGGAATGGAGCACTCCGTACGGATAAGTGTTGAGGGGATCTGCGTTTCGAACTTGCGGAGACGAGATTACTCAGCGCTGGTCCCGGCGGGGGGTCTTCCTTTATCCATAAAGAGTTAGCGTCTTTACCTCCCCCGCTACCCATCAATCATCAATCCCGCGCGGACCCGAATCCTTCCTTCATCCTCACCACCTCTACCAAGACTACTTACTACCTTGGTACTTGCATCATCATCAATCAATCATCAGCTTCGCAATGGCGTCAATCTTCTCAAGGACCTTTCGAGTTGCCCGCGCCGTCCCTACGGCTGCCAATTGGGCCAGAACACCCACTGCGGCCTCTCTGACGCGCCGCTTCCTGGCCACAGCCGCCCAGGAGCAGCCTCGTCTCCGTCTTGGAGCTACTGGTATGACGAAAATCACCCAATTTTGTGAGAAACACCTCCAATTGGGTCATGCACTAACGGCATCATGTAGCTCCCAACTTCAAGGCCCTCACGACCCATGGCGAGATTGACTTCCATGAGTTCATTGGCGATAGCTGGGCCATTCTCTTCTCCCACCCTGCCGACTTCACCCCTGTCTGCACCACCGAACTCGGCGCCTTTGCCAAGCTGAAGGGAGAGTTCGACCAGAGGGGTGTCAAGATGATTGGCCTGAGCGCCAATGATCTCAGCTCTCACGACAAGTGGGTTGACGACATCAACGAGGTCGCCAACACCAACGTCCAGTTCCCCATCATCGCCGATGCTGATCGCAAGGTCGCCTTCCTTTACGATATGATCGACCAGCGGGACCTCGACAACATCAAGGAGAAGGGCATTCCTTTCACCATCCGCTCCGTCTTCATCATTGATCCCGCCAAGAAGATCCGCTTGAGCATGATGTACCCGGCATCGACTGGCCGCAACTCGGCCGAGGTCCTCCGTGTCATTGACTCCCTGCAGACTGGTGACAAGAAGGGTGTCGTCACCCCCATTAACTGGCAGGTGGGAGAGGACGTGATTGTGCCTCCTGCTGTCTCGACTGAGGACGCCAAGAAGAAGTTTGGCAATGTCCGCGAGGTCAAGCCGTACCTGCGATTCACCAAGATCTAGATTTGATGAATCAGTCGTCTCTGTTTAGTTCTTCCCTCGCCAGGATCGGATCAGCTTCGAGGAGATCGAGGTGAAAAATGGAGGATGGAATCGCTGCCAAGGTGCCGGTGGACATGGGGACATGAGAGCATGGGCGACATCGACCAGCCTCACGCCCAAAACTAGAGAAAGCCAGCAGAGGACCATGACGACGAGTAACGATGCAGAAAAAGGCGTATGTAGTAGTCAATCCCGTATATCAGCCCGTTCAAGTTCATGGACCAGCACCCGCACGAAGCGCACAGAAAACTACTGCCCAGGGTCTCACTGGATGATGCTGTCGCTCACTTGATTCCCTCCAGTGGGCCGTTGATTGGTCCGGATCACGCGAACACACTGCCCTCTTCATCACCGCCGGCCTTGATATTCGTGACGGCAACCGTTTGCACGCGCTTCCCGTATCGAAGGTCGCTCAGGTGCTCAAAGTATCCCTCCGGAACCTCTGTGACATACTTGCCGCAGAAGACACCAACCTCAAAGTCCTGGACCTGACTGGTGCTCTCAGCCGCCTCGATGCACGCGGCCTTCAGGCCGTCCTTCCTGTCAAGGTCCTCGAAGAAAACGTCGTCGGCACTGGCGTACTCGGTGATTTCTTGTCGTGTTCTGCCATGCGCGACCAAGTCTGAGACGCCGGGGGTTAGCATCTCGTAGGGTGACTTGAATCAGGGGATTTGATCTTCTGAGCAAGTTCTTACCAACAGAGTCCGCAAGGTCTATGCCGTACTTTGCACAGGGTCAGTATTTCTGTTGTCCGGGAAACAGTACTTCGATCTACGTACAATATGAGGATGTGTGCATTCCGGCGAGCATGAGACGAACACGGCGCGAAGCGCGCCCGCTTCCCTGGCCATTTGAACCTATAACACACCTTCATCAGCGACAGGTCTTTCCAGGGAAACCACAAGTGGTCGACTTACGATTTGTCGTGAAGTGGCTAACATGTTCGTCAACATAAATTCAAACTTGAAAGGAGGTGGGTGCACTCACTGCCACGAACGACGCTGTCATCCACAATTATCACGATCTTCCCTCGGAACTCCGACTAAATAGGCGACAGTTTGCGGCGAACACTCTTCTGCCGCGGAGCCTGGTTTGGAAGGATGAAAGTGCGGTGGACATATCGGTTCTTGATGAGAGTGGTCACGTACGGTACGCACAGGAGCTCTGAGTCTGAGTCGGAGCTGACATGTCGGTGAGCTTCCTCATTTAGAAACTTGCAAAGGTACCCAGTGTTGACGAGGTTTCCATTCACACCTATTGAGATTCCAAACGGCACATTGACGTAGAAGGGTTATGCTTCAGACCTGCCATCCCAATCTCTCTGCTAGTGATATTTCAGAGTGTGACCTGAGGGCAAGCACATACGCCGACCCATGTAGCCTGGGAGGTGTTGTGCGGTCGGCTAGAGATAGACGAGATTATATTCGCACGTTCAGTATGACGAAGATGGATGTTGCACCCCAACTCCTGAGAACGACTCAGCACGAACCTATCCTCCCTCCCCTCAACCAGTTTGCTTGACCGCAGCAGATCCTTTATTGAGGAAGATTCAAGCTCAGACCTCTGTCTTTATTATTAAGCTTAGGCAGATCATGTTGCCATGCACACACATGAACCTCAAACAGGCAATTCAGGATGCTTAGCTCTCCAGGTGACAGATGTGAGATGTGGCCATCAAGGTGGACGGGCAGTTGTGGCGTTCCTAGCCTTCTAATAGTTCATGCCGATGAGCCCACCAACCTGCTCGGTTAAGTAGCTGCCTGTTTGGGTATTTGGGCCGTTCCTTGACTGACGGACGACATGGAGACTTGGCCTTCCTCATGGAATTGTAACATTGAGGCATAGGGTTGTGGCTATAGGGTAGTTCAGTCAGTCCGGAGTGGCTAACTGCCGAGGTGCTTGAAAACGAGCGACAGTAAATGAGAGATTAATCAAAAATAGTAGATAAAGATGGCAACTTCAATACCCACTTCCTTCCCTCTTCCTCATCTCCTTTGTCAGCCCTGTCGTTTCAAGGCAACCAAGTGGGCGCTTGTGGGGTTCTCTCTCCGCTTAGGCGTCGACTTTCTCCTCGAGCTAGCAACAGAAGTCTTCCGCATCGCCGTTGTGAGTGTTGGGTACAGGTTAGTTCTGGGTACTCGATGGGGCAAATCGTCACAGGGAGCCAGGGTGTTGGCTGGGAGCTCCGTGACGCCGGAGAGGGGGAGACTGACAGGGGCAAGGAAGGTGGTCTTGATCTTGAGATTTTATTAAGACAGGTATGACAAGTGATTCTGCTTTGAGCTTTTAGTGAGGTTTGCTTGTTTATCTTTATATCGTTTAGGAGGATTTATGACTTCTATTTGTACTTGAGCGTTGGAACCATTACCCGACCGTCAGCCTGTCCAGATGAAAGTTGATGTGAGGAGCAGAAACGACCATGAACAGCATCGAGTTTGTCCAAGTCCATGTGAAAAGACGCGGGGGAAGAAGCACTATCTCTGGCCCTGACCTTTATAACTCGAAAAGCGACCAATCGAGACCCGGAATCCCCTCTCTCCTCGCAACAATCAATGATCTAGCTTAACCAGCAAGGTAATGCGTGGGCGAACATCCCGCGCCAAGAAACCATCAAGGGATTCAGCTAGGTCTTGTGGCCGAAATCAATACGGAAGTGACGGATGATGGTATCAGTGGTAGAATTTCTGTTCCAACAAGAACAGCTTCCAGCTGACGGTACCGATTAGAAATATAAGCTGCTCGACTTTCCTCCCATTTTTGGATTCCCCTGCAGCCTCTACTTCTCAACCAATCAAGGTCTTCTCTCAAGCTTGCACCAGGAAAACGCACGCACGGCGTTTTCACTGGGCCAGCAAGGTTCTTTCTGTTGCAGCAACCCGCATACAGAGCATGCATATCAAGATGCATGTAGTCAACTTCTTCCTGGCTACTTGCCTTTCTCAGGCATTGTATGCTTCCGCGCGGCCACGCCCCAGGGCGGAAGAGACTTGCACCCCTCACGATGACCACTGGCATTGTCCTCCTGGTGTACAGCCGCCCTCCACGGCTCCTGGTCAGCCTGATCCTACGGGCACTGCGAAGCCCCAGCCGACCATCACCACCGCTCCGGCGACAACTTGTTTGTAAGTGCCGCATTGCCTTGGAGTACTTGTTGTGCTTCCAATGATTATTCCAGGGTTCCTGTATCAGAGGCTGACCTAGACCAGCCCGACGACGACCGCAGTTCCTCAACTGGTAACGCTCTTGGGGAACTTAGAAGACTCCAGGACCTTCCTTCGGTACATGAACCCAAAGTACTCAACCTCGGGTGTTGTATTTTCAGGTTACCCTGTTCTCTGGTATTCCTCAGAGGGCACCTACACGCGAAGCACCGGAATCATAACCGTTACTAACACCTTGTTCTTCGATTCCAACGCTTTGCTATCTGAGGGCTACGATATCACCACTGTGACATCCACACGGACGACCTGCGTCACCCGAACCACCGATAATCCATCAGCAACATGCTCCCCTCATGGTGACCATTGGCACTGCCCACCTGGCGTCGAGGAACCAACGACACCGCCCTCACAAGAGCCTACAGGAACTTGTTCTCCTCACGGCGACCATTGGCACTGTCCCTCTGGCGTTAAAGAACCTACGACGCCTCCCCAACAACAGCCTACAGGAACCTGTTCCCCTCATGGTGACCACTGGCACTGCCCCCCCGGTGTTGAGGAACCTGCGACACCACCCCCGCAACAAACCACAGCGCCTCCATCAGAAGAGCCTACGGGAACCTGTTCCCCTCATGGCGACCATTGGCACTGCCCCCCTGGAGTTGAGGAGCCTACGACACCTCCCCCACAAGAGACCACGACTCCTCCATCAGAGAAGCCTACAGGAACATGCTCCCCTCATGGCGACCACTGGCACTGTCCCCCTGGTGTTGAGGAACCCACGACGCCTCCCCCACAAGAAACCACAGCGCCTCCATCAGAAGAGCCTACAGGAACATGTTCTCCCCACGGTGATCATTGGCACTGCCCCCCTGGCGTTGAAGAACCTACAACACCTCCCCCACAAGAGCCTACAGGAACATGTTCCCCCCACGGCGACCATTGGCACTGCCCCCCCGGCGTTGAAGAGCCCACGACGCCTCCCCCTGTAATCACGTCCAAGTCGACTGTGACCACAGCGCCCCCATCAGAAGAGCCTACAGGAACCTGTTCTCCCCACGGCGACCATTGGCATTGTCCCCCTGGTGTTGAAGAACCTACGACACCTCCCCCACAAGAGCCTACAGGAACATGTTCCCCTCATGGCGATCATTGGCACTGCCCCCCTGGCGTTGAAGAGCCGACGACGCCTCCTCCTGTCATCACGTCCAAGTCAACTGTGACTACGGCTCCTCCGTCAGAGGAGCCTACAGGAACCTGTTCTCCTCATGGTGACCATTGGCACTGCCCCCCTGGTGTTGAGGAACCTACGACGCCTCCCCCTGTAATCACATCCAAGTCAACTGCGACTTCAGGCAAGGGGGAGCCCACGGGAACCTGTTCTCCTCACGGGGACCACTGGCATTGTCCTCCAGGCGTTGAGGAACCCACGACACCTCCCCCGGCAATCACGTCCAAATCAACTGCGACTTCAGGCAAGGGAGAGCCTACGGGAACTTGTTCCCCTCACGGTGACCATTGGCATTGTCCTCCAGGAGTTGAGGAGCCTACCACCCCACCCCCCAAACCCACTGGCGATACGAAACCGTCTCCTACGGGTAACGACGATGGGTGCGTTCCCCACGATGACCACTGGCATTGTCCTCCAGGCGTTGAGGAGCCTACTACACCACCTCCCAAATACACCAGCGGTACGAATCCGTCTCCTACAGGCAGCAACACTGAGTGTACCCCCCATGGCGATCACTGGCACTGCCCACCAGGTGTTGACGAGCCCCCCTTCCCTCCTAGTCAAGACCCTGATAACGGAGACGGTGGTGATGATGGACACGACGGTGACCAAAACCTAGGAGAGTGTGTTGCTCACGGTGACCACTGGCACTGCCCCGAGGGAGTCGAGGAACCCCCTTACCCCCCGGCAGAGGAGCCTGATGCTGATAACGATAACTCAAGCGGTCACTCTGGCAGCGGTGATGGTGCTTCTACTGAGTGTATTGCTCACGGTGACCATTGGCATTGTCCTGAGGGAGTCGAAGAACCCGCTTACTCTCCCGGGGAAGAGCCAGACAACCAATCTGGGTCTGGTGATGATGGTACTAGTGATGATACTTCTACTGAGTGCATTGCTCACGGTGACCATTGGCACTGCCCCGAGGGAGTCGAAGAACCCTCTTACCCACCTGGCGAGGAACCAGACCGGGACCACGATGGTGACTCTAACTCTGGAGGTTCTGGCGGCGATGAGTCCGAGTCCAACGGCTGTGTCCCGCATGGCGACCACTGGCACTGCCCCGACGGCGTCAAGGAGCCCTCGTACCCTTCCGGTGACAAGCCATCTAGTGGAAGTGAGTCTCATGATTCCGTGGTCAGCCAAACTACCCTGGCTACCATAGCTGAACCCACCGTGACTGAGGAGTCGCCTGCTATCGTTACGGGTGGAGCTAGTCGGTTTGTATCTTCAGCCCTTTTGGGGTGGGTTGCTGTCTTGGTTACTGCAAGCCTGCTTTAAAGCAGTTTGCTAGGTAACGGCTTATATTCTAAATGTAGTACATAATATTAGTTACATATCCTCCAAGAGATAATTCTAATCGTCTTAGTTTTATATTATGAACCGCTGTTATTATTATCTCAAGTATGAGAGTTTAGTATAAATAATCATATGCTCATCTACTTGTGATGGAGCCCAACTACGAGGCCAACTGAGGGCTGAGAATACTTGCCTTTCGCCGACCACGATTCCCAAGTCCATGCTCAATCCATCATTCTGTCGCCTCAAACTCGGCACACGCTTTCCTCTAGGCCCCAAGATAAGTCATTAGTATCCAATAGCAACGAAACCGAGATAACCGGTCCGCTATAGTCGTGTAAGCCATCAGCCTGAACCAAACCCCGGCATCGGGGATTAGGACCAGAGATGAAAAGCGTATTTTATCGAAATATACAGACGGCGAATCAAGAATAGGTAGAGAAATGGAGAGAAACAACACCCCTTGCACATCTAAAGATTACCGAAGTCTCATCTACATCTGCGACAGCTTAATGGGGCCATATAGTCAAGACGGCAGTGATCTCACGAGAATGTTTGCAGAAGAGTACCACAGCGTCCATGAGATGGAAATCCGTCTAAAACAC
This sequence comes from Fusarium robinianum, assembly GCA_013623725.1. Lineage (NCBI taxonomy): Eukaryota > Fungi > Ascomycota > Sordariomycetes > Hypocreales > Nectriaceae > Fusarium > Fusarium robinianum. The sequence continues at coordinate 1,754 of JABFFI010000985.1, read as the reverse complement.
GTTTTCTTTCGAAGAGACCAGCCGAAGACTTGCTAAAGCCATCGAGTGTGGTTGAGTGCTGGTTGGGAAGAGCGTTTGCGTGTATCGACCCTCCCTCAGGCGCATCGGATGCCAAAAAGTAGCCTGATCAAGTTGTCAAAGATGCCAGGATCGCAACCCCAGACAAGATAAAAAATGGTACTCTGGAGAACGGGTCGAAGCTATATGACACAGCGACTGGGCGCAGGGATCTCTTCTGGACTGCTATCAATGTTGATGTCTTTAGCATGAGCCGAGTCTTTCCGAAGCCTGGCAAAAGAGCCATTCGAGTCACGTTGGCTGAGCCTCTGGTGGTTGAGGCAGTCATTGAATTCCTTCACCGAGAGAACCTGCTTGATCATTTCATGGACAAGTTTTTTCGTATTAATGCAGTTGGGCAACGTTGATCAAGGAGCCATTGGGAAATTCGCAAAACATGTGTTTGCGTCGATACGTCCTTCAAGCACTCAAACCATCCATGTATCACACCCACCTGAAACCTAGGAGCTGATGATGGGGGTGTAGAAATTGTTTAATTTCCTTGGCTCTCCTCTCGACATGTTGCAACCTTCCTGTCCTATCAATGACAATGGCAATCATGGCGAGCGATCCAGAGGATTCAAGATTAAAATCCAACCGCCGAGAGAAGTCCTTAGAGTGCCTCAAGAAGGCGCCCAAGCACGAGAACTTTTCTACACTCGAGGGGCAACTTATGAACGGTTGCGCAATTGAGCTTGACATGTTTGATCTAGCTAGCCAGCATCAGGGTAGTTTGAGTGTCAGCCTACACGACAATGACGGCCAAAAGGTTCCTGAAGCATCCCGAATTACTACACGGTCCAACTCTACGTTGCCAACATGGTCACAATCGATGACGCCCAGAGAAAAGAGGTAATTCAAGAGGCCGTCGAACCAACCAACAGGTTTCGCGATAAGGAAAAAAAAAAAAAGACATGGGACATCGAGAGATACACTGGAACCGGCGTAGAAAATGAAGGCTGGGGTTCTGCGGGCGGACGGGGACAAAGATGAGGCTGGAGATGAAAAGACGACCGAGGTCGGGTTGAGAGGAGCGGTGTCGGGATACCAGACTGCCAAACTGCCAGACCGACAGACAGACAGACAGATTGACAGAACAGGCAGTTACACCGAAAGCCTTGATCGTCTTGAGACATACCTAGGTATGCCGGGAACATGCCTGTGATGGGAGTTGAGCCCCGAGACGTATACGGGGCGCGCATTGCTTTTCCTACATGTGTTTACCCGTCTGTACCTTGTTAACCCCGGGCCCCCTGTCGTCGTCGGGTTACAGGTTTACCTAATGAACCGGGGGGAGATTTTCGTCAGAACCCAATCGGGGGCAGGATATGACCAAAGAGGGTAACAGAGCGCCAGGGTACTTTTGCTAGTTTTCCCTTTGGAGCCCGCTCATACCTCCGATAAGGACTACGTTCTTTCGTGCATACACGGTTTGGGAGATGCTGGGGTTAGCTTCCTTCGGGCTGCCGGAGTGCCGACTTCGTACCTACAGGAGGAGCGAATTGCATGTTCACCTGCAGGATCTAGAATGTTCTTGGTGGTAATACAGCACCGGCAGCCCACTGCAGCCACAGTATATGTCTGATTTGCTCTGTCCTGAGAACAAGTGGTAACTAGCCATGACATCCAGTTAGTTGCTTTTGCTCATTGACCTCTTGTATATCTTCCTCCGGCTTTCCCGCTCTCTCCCCCCCCCC